>JABUQX010067203.1:0-37892 GCA_015478945.1 Trachelipus rathkii | reverse complement strand
TTATCCAGTCAGCAGCAAGATAAAGCTGAATCCTGGTTGAAGCTATACAACCATGAATATTTTGCACCTTTCATAGCATTTGCTATTAAAGATAACAATTTTTCCCATCCTCTATGTTCAATGAAACTTTATTAAAACATATACCGTAAAACGGGGGATAATGGGCCAAAATTTGTTCTTGTTTTTTTTTTTTTTTTTTGTGAGCTTGATAAAAAAATCAAAAATTTCAATTTTTACAATCCATATGTAAATAAGTGTTTTCTCAAAATTTAAACCTTTCCTTTAATGTATATACCATGACTCAACATCAAATATTCTAAAATATTTTAACAAAAATAATTTGTAGTAAATTTTTGAACAAAAAAATGCCAACATCGCCAAAAAATTGAAAATGGTGGGAAAGTGAGTCACTATCGGCTGGGGGATAATAGATGTCATTGAATTATTTTTCTCTAATGATGACCATTAGTATTTTTATAATATATAAATTTAAAACAAGTTCTAAAGGTTTTGTAAAATTAATTTGGGTTTAGGGAAAAAAACAAGGTTCTAACTGATAATTTTATTATCATCATTTTTTTAAAAAAGATAGCTGTTTTGTAGAAAAAGTATAAAATGTTATTTTCATAAAATTTTTATATATTTGCTTTTTTTTTATTCCTTAAATTATTAAAAAAAAAAAAAAGAAGTTTATAACTGTATACTAATTGAACAAATTATTTTACCAAAAATTATTTTTTCCATGCTAAGGGTTATTAACGCTGTTCCGTTGAGACACCCTCTCCTTACCAACCTCACCCTGTCACTCAAAAAGGACTGTACCTAAACCCACTTCTTCCGGGTTTTGAACTTCACTCTTACCTTCTTGAAAGGGTTATATGGCAGATTGTATCTTTCTGGGATATCGCAGATACACTGCACATCATTCAACATCATAAATAATTAGCCTGTAAGATGTCTTCTTGGGTGTAATAAGTCACCTGACACCTATCTTCTTTTGGTACTGTGTACTTTCTGGGCATCTGCAAAGTGGAAATAGGGCGCTAGTTGGTCAATGATACCAATATATTAGTATATTTAAAGACATTTAAATACCCGTTTTATTAAAAGGAAAATCATTATTAAAACTATAAAAAAAAAAGGTTATTTATAGTTATAGTATAGTGACTCATTATTCCAATTTTCCCCCATGAGCCAGAACCAATTTTTACCCCAAAGTGAACCCTTAGCTAATATTGTACAAACTACAATTACTAGGTAAATGTAAAATTTTTTAGATGAACTCTTAACTTTACACTGTGTCTTATTTTGTTGTTAAATGGGATTTTTTGAAGTTCAGTATTCAAGATTCTGCCAACTCTTAGAAATTTTTTATTTAAACTTTACAATTTCAATTTCTGAAAAAGGGGAATTTTTTTTTTGAGTATACAAAGCATTATCATTTATTTAATTAAATAACTACAAAACAATTTAATATAATTATTAAAACTTAACTACTGAAAAAGGAAATAGGAAATCCTAATGGTTTCCATTTATTAAAAAATAAATTAAATATATACAAACTGACTCATTTTACCCCTTGAAGCCCATTTTGCCCCGTTTTATGGTAGGTATAAATCTTGTCCTTCAAAATGGTGGAAAATTATGGAAAACGTACATCAAAAAAACAATCTCTTGCCAAAAGAATTCTGCATATTCTGCTCAGATCTTTTAAGCTGTCCACCAAGTTCTGCTCTATTTGACTGAGGGGTTCTCAACATTAGGGCATATCTGGTCTAGCTAAGAAACAGGCTTGGTGTACAAAAGGCCAGCAATCATTAGTAAAATATTTTACAATGTTTCATTGGGCACATGAAAAACGAACACAAGTGAAAGAAAGAAACACTTAAAAATAAATAATTTGCTAGGGAATTAAAACATTTTTGTTTAATGATTTTTTTTTTAATGAATAAAAATTTAACATAGTTTTCACAAAGTTAAATCAAAAGTCATTTAACTGTCAACAAAAAATCGTTGTCTTTATTTTCTATTAAAATATTTTTGATTGAAGGAAATTTGACTTTATTCACCAAATGGAAGATCAATAGCCGAGTTTTCTGATAATAACCCGGTGGGGACAAAGCCATATAGTAGGTAATAAGCACAAAAAAAATAAATAATGTATTCTAATAATATAGTTATTGCTAATGTAAATAAAGCTTCATTTCAGCCTGACCTTGGAAGGGGGAATCGGACAACCATTGAGGGTATGGAATTACTCATAATTCCTCTTTTACATATAAATACTAAATTTAATTTGTAATTTTTTACAAAGTTTATAATAGTTCCATAGCATAGTAAAATTACAAAGTTTTAAAGTCAATAATGATCTTTAAAAGATAACATTCTATAAATATCGTCGTCAATAAATAAATGTGTCGGCTTTCAAAGAATTTGATACTTTTTGAAATTCGTAATTTTTATATGAATTTTCTTTTTTTATTTTTTATTTAAGGATATAAGAGTAAGTAAATAATTTTATATTTAAATAATTTATAAAATGAAATATAAAAAGTCAAAGAAAATCAGGTACAGGATTTTGAAAAAACAATGGTTGTGGTCCGCTTCACCCCATCCATCAATATTTCGCAGGGTGAATCAGACCAAGTTAGGCCCCGGGATTTAGCCACTAATACTGTTTGGAACAAAAAATTTACCTACTTTGCCTGTTTAAAGCTAACATACTCGAGTTTTTACACTGAAACAATAAATAATTATCAAATCCATTTTCAATAACGGTCATTTATGTCAAGTTAAAAAAAACTCACATTTTCAAAAGTGAAATTCTATTGGAAGGACATTTTGTCATCCTAATTTTATAACCATTTTTAAAAAATATTAAAAACTTCTCTAGAATTAAAGATGATCTAAATAAAACTTGTAGTACTACGCGTGGCTATTAAATGAGCAAAAAAAAAAATTTTTTTTTTTTAATTATTTTTTTATTTTTTAGAGTTGGACCAAATCACCCCTCTAAAAAGCCGGGCGCCCGGTCACCCCGCCTGATGCATAACTTTTATATTTTGGTCGGTAAAGGGAAGGAATTCAGATTTGTTTTGGGTTCTTGGAGGGAAGAACGTATTCGTGGACATCTACTTTCAAGATTGAACAACCATATATTTATATATATATATATATATTATATATTATATATATATATTATATATATATATATATAAATATATATATATAAGTATTATATATATATATATATATATAATATATTATATTATATTATATATATATATACATATATATATTATATATATTAATTATATTATATTATATATATATATAATATATATTATTATATATATATATATATATATATATATATATATATATATATATATATATATATATATATATATATATAAAATTTAATATGATTTATATTTTCCAGATTTGATCTATCAAATCTAAGAAAATGCTATCATGACTCAAGAGATTATTTTTTAAAGCTGTATCAAAGTGCTATGTCAATTATGAAAGTAGTACCATAAAGTTTTCCATTTCTTCTTTAATATTTTTTATGCTGTAGTATTAGATATAAATTAGTAGTATATGAATATGAGAGATATAGCCAAAAAGGAGGGTGGGTTAAAATTTATTGGTCTGCATCATGAAGCACCAACTGTTTGTGCATTTCATTCCTAAGGTAATATATATATATATATATATATAATATATTTATATATAGATAGTATATATATATATATATATAATATATATTATATATATATTTATATAATATATATAATAATTAATATTTATATATATATATATATATATTATATATAATAGAATTTTAATAATATATATATTATATATATAATATATATATAGTATAATATTATATATATTAATATATATTATATATAATATATATATATATAAAATATATAATTATATATATAAATTATATATATATATATTAAATATATATTATATAGATATATATATATATATATATATATATAATATATTATATATATTATATATATATATATATATATATATTATATATATTATATATTATATATATATATAATAATATATCTATATATTATATATATATTATATTATTATAATATTATATATACTATAATTAGGGTATTGTACCGATACCAGGAAAGGAGGCCGATACCGATTACCGATACTCTATTTTTTTAGGTGCCGATACCGATACCGATACTTTTAAAAATTAATATAATAATTACACAGTAATTAAGATAGAACATTTGGCACTGCTAGGCAACTCTCAAGATTGCTTTCCCTGTACAAACAATACTTAGGCATTTATATAAGTTCATATTTGGTTCGTGCCCAAGAATATTATTTGTATAAATTAAAATAGTTTAGGTTTAAGGAATAATAATCTGCAAATAATATTTATTAATAACTCTTAAATATTAGTAAAAATCTATTCCATTTCCATTTTCCAAAAAGTATTAACAAAGTTTAGCTACTAGCTTTTATGTTTTAACATAGATTACAATTTACAAGAAGATTTCTTTAACTAGCTACAATATTATAACGAATAAAAATAATGAAAGAAGAGAACCCTCAATTAATCATCCCGAAAAGTGAGTTAAAATAAAAAAAACGCACTTTTACTCAAACATGACATGATAAAATACTCCTTTAAGATTAATATCATCAAATTTTTACCAAAATTTCAAAAAAATTCCAAATTGTGATGCAAAAACATTAAAGCTTTCACTAGTATCTGGCGAAGACACTGTTCCTTTTTGGGGTGATTACATTCCTACCTACACCTACACTATAAATACGCTCTCTCTCGAAACTGATTGAAGGAGGTGCTCATAATTATTTGCCTGCAAGCACTGACAATAATGGAAAAAACCTTGGCCCATTTTATGCCACCGCATGAAAGGATTCTCTTCTTTAGGCACATCTCCATGTTTTTTGTAGAGCCTCATCTCTCCTCTTACACAGACTGCAAATTTGCGAATTTATCTTTGCTCCTGATGAACTGTCCTTGCATTTTTCAAGATGAGGGTTCCCTTGGTGTGGATTCCTTTGAAGGTGAATGAGATGTCCATGCAATTTCGCCTATGAACTTATCAAAGTCTAACATAGCCAATCCTCATCTTCAGTTCAGAGTTTTATTTGCTGGGAAAAAAGCCCACCATTCGTCACTATCAGTGCTCGTTTGCCAGGGGGGTTGCAGATAAGGCGACTTCCACTTCTGTTCTCTTTTTTTTTTTTTTTCTTTTTTTTTTTTTTGTCAAGCGAGCAAGCTCCTCGGTTATGCTATTTTAATGCATTCTAGAGTGGTTCACCGTCGGAGGTTCACCGTCGGGGATTTCAGCAAGCTTAAGGAATTCATTATTCCTTAGAACCTTTTATTTATTTATATGTTTTACCATACAGTTGTCACAAGCCGCTCACGGGGCAGAACCCCTTATTCAAGGACGTGGTGTTGAACGCCTCCAAAATCCATCTAACGCAAAATTACAGCAGAATGGCACAGACGCAGGCTTAAACGTGAGGGAATTATTAAATGAGTAGGAAAACACAGGGATGAGGTGGGAAGAGAATTCCACAGAACACAGGTGGCAGGGAAAGAAAGAAGCACCGCAGTGAACCAGTCTGGGAGTTACTAACATAAACACAAAACTCATGTGCCGACACAGCACCCCTTGTGCTACGAGAGCGTCCCGTAAAGGTGGTGGTACGCGATGGTTTGGATAGTTCCCACTCCCGAGCCAGCCTTTGCCCTTACAGATACCTAATAGAAAAAGGTGATAAAGCACCAAATCGCGCCGCAAAAAGATAGAGGGTCAAGGAACTAGAAAGTACAGGACAGTTTATAAGTCTTTTGGCCTTTTGACTCGACCCGATCCAAAAGCCGGAATGAAACCAGAGCTCCCCGCCCCACCCCAGATAGAGAGCAGTACTCCATCAATGGCGGATGAGACCCTTGTATAGGTGGAAGTAACTAAGAAGAGGGAAAAAACGTCTCGCACTCTAAACAGAACTCCCAGTTTCTTTGAGGCCGCCCTAACAAACCACTGTGATTTGAGGCTTTTTCAAACATTTTTTTGTTTTATGTTAAGGCCAAAGGATGTTTATTTGTCAACAGGAGAGCGAGAGAAACCGTTCGGAAAGAGATAGAAAAAGTTTCAATTATATTAAGAACTGAAGAACATTAGAGTTGGGTTTTTAAAGAATGTTTATATTATCACAAGCTTGAGACGACCAACCCTGAAATTCTATCCCAGATCAGCGATAATAAGAATCGGAAAGATCAAGAAGAGAGGCAATTCTAGAAGTAAAAGAGGGAGCAGAATTGATATTAGTTGAAGAATGAAAGGGTCAAGTCATCGACATATAAGTGGATAGAGTTAGTTAGATGTGCAGGGTTGAGGAATATCATTTATGAAAAGCAGGAATAAAGTAGGAGATAATTAAAAACAGACCCTTGAGGAACACCCACTATGACAGAAAAAAGAAAGAAGTCGGCCCCATCAAACAGCCCGACCTCGAAGCGATTTTGAAAGAAAGCTTAAGAAACATAGGTAAGCACAAGAGGAAGAAGAAACCCAAATGGTGAGGGGCTTAGAGAGTAGCGACTTATGCCATACCCGGTCAAATGCCTGGGAATGTGTCAAGCGCCACCACACAAGTCTATCCCGTAGTTCCTAAGGCGGAAAACCATACCATAAATCTGTTAAATAGGAAATATTCGCCAGTAGATCTCGGAGCCACCGAAAAGCGTACTGTAATCAGAAAAAAGGGAAAGATGATTCCAGTATGTTTCTAAGAAGTGAGATTGAGAGGGTTGTCAAAGATCTACGAAAGAATACAAGTGAGAAGCTATAGGGCGATTAGTTAGAATTATCAGAGCAGCATCATTTTTTTGGAATAGGTTGGGACATATGCGCCGGTTCCAACACTGAGGAGAAAGCTGCTTAGTACTTTGAGGCATAGAATATAGTTGAACGAGGGGTGGGGTCAGCACGGAAGCACACTTCTCAAAACTCGGAGAGGAATGAGGAATGCCATCCGGGCCCACCCGCCTTCCTAACGTTCATGGATTTCAGGAGCTCATGCAATGGATATCAAAAATGAAATTGAAGGAAAAGGCCATAGGAACCTGAGAGATGAAAGGAGGAGGGGGGGAAAAAGAATACCAGAATCGTCCAAGGTTGAGTAGAGAAAAGGAGGCCAAAGAGATTATTTGGCCTTTTCAGTTGGAGCATTAACAACAGAATCATCAGAGCAAATAAGAGGAAGAAAGGATGATTTACGGAAGTTGTTAGAGATATTTTAGGCAAGAGGCCCAGAAGAATTTGTCAGTAGGAGAACCAAGGAGAGTCAGCGCATTTTCGTTTAATGAAAATCCGCTTGCTCGATCGAAGAGTATCCCTGCAAACGATTTCTAGCTGAATGATAATTGGCAAGAGTGATAGGAGGAACGAGAATTTTTCCACACCAGATAAGCATTGTCTAGTCTCTAGCCTGAATGGCCATAGAACAAGCACGAGCGAACCATGGGATTTTGAGGAGAAATAGAATTTAGTTCCAAGAAAGGGAATTGAACCTGCTCAATCCCATTAACAATTACATTCACCACTTTTATCGTCCAGGAATCTGAAGCGTCGTCTAAGAGTCAAAGCCAGTCACTTCCAATTATAGTAGGTAGAAGAAAGCCGCAACGCAATGCCCCCCAATCGCCCGAATCAAAGTGCCAAGGAAAAACCGCATAGGGCCCAGGATGGGAGTGTTTGGAGTGAGAAAGTATTAAAATTAAGTGATATTTAAGGTATGTTGGTCAGATACGATAGGGAGCGAAGGTGGTTGATATTTTTTATAGAGAGAAGGACTAGCTGTGTCGTGAAACATAGGGTTAAAGTGTGTTCAAGAAATCGGTCTGTGGGTACGATCCGGAATGGGTGGTTATTAATCCAGTTGCCCAGATGTTGAGGATACATTAGAATGATTTCGGCTTTCCTCCCCAACTAAATCAGTACGTTGTGGAACCCAACAATTTTCAGTTTTGTGTACAATTTAAATCCCCTAAATAGGAGGAACTCTGTATTTGGATGGAGAAGATAATTAACAGTCTCGTTAGAAATAGTAAGGTAATCAAAAAAAGGCATGAAAAATCTGTTTCTGTTTAGCGAGAACAGGTAGCAGCAAGCATATGTGGAGAAACGTCAACTTCTATTAGAGAGAAGGGGAAGAAAGATTGGTAAGCCACAGAAACATCGAAGTTAGGAGATTCGAGGATTCTCGAGACGTGTTATAGGAAAGTGTTTATATTACATAGGCACATATTCCACCCTTCAAACGGAAATTATTAAAAATAAGTTTATAGTTGGGATATATAAACGAGTTGAACGGATGAATTTCTTCAGCCATCTGGGGTCTCAGACAAGGAGCATAAAATTAGTAGGGTTTTAGAGTTAGAGAGTGGTTTAGCTATTCCATGGATGAAGACGTTAGAGTGCAAAGCCATTGATGTTGGGTAAACGTCAAAAAGAAAGCCACGTCTGTTATGCAAAAGATCTGCTTATCATTACCGCACATCACAAAAAAAAAAAAAAAAAAAAAAAAAAAAAACAACCAGAAACAAATAGACAAAAACCAAAGGAGAAATGAAGAAAATTTATTCGTATGATAAAACCATATTTACAGCAAATATCTAAAATATGGATAATCCAGAAAGTTGTTAAAAACCCACTCACGCAACTCACACGTCTCTACAAAAAAAAAAAAAATACTATTGATCAACTAAAAAAAGTAGATAAAATCTAATATAAATTATAATAAATTTGGTCTGTTCCAAATAGGTAAAAATTTTACCGCTTAAAGACCCAAAGTTGGCCGAGAAGAGATTAAGGCCAAATATCAAAGTTAAAAGGGTAAAATCGACGAGAAAAAAAAAAAAACGTAACTTTTGGGGTACCTTAGCTATCTATATTCGAACTAAGATTTATTTATTCTTAATCTAAAATGTTTCTCATAATTTTTCACCCAAAAAAGTAAGACAAAGTATCGGACTAGTTACACAAACATTTTACCCATACCTAATATACCTAACAATATCATCGGCCATATTAAACAATACCGATACCGATACCGATACCTATACCGACATCCCTAATATATATAAATATATATATAATATATAATATATATATATATATAAATATATATATATAGTAATATATATATATATATATGTATGATATATATATATATATTATATATTACGGTTATATATATATATATTATTATAATATATATATATATTTATATATATATTATATACTATATATAATATATAATTATATATATAATATATATATATATATATATATATATTAATATATACTATATATATAGTATATATATATATATATATATATATATTATACGGTTTTATAACTATAGTATTATATAATTATATATATATATATATATATATATTAATATATTAATATATATATAACTATAATATATATATTATATATATATATATATATTATATAGATATATAATATAATATATATATATTATATATATATATTATATATGATATTATATAATATATATAGTATATATATATGAGATGGTTACTGTGACCATCCGCAATCCACATCTGCAGACATCCGCATTAAAATGACATCCTCATTCCACATCTCTGGAAAACGTCCGCATTCCCACACTTCAACGGACATCCGCATCCATACTACCTTTTTGTCATTGAGGCATGAGGATGTGATATTATATATAGTATATATTATATATATATATATATATATATATATATAGATATATATATAATATAATATATATATATATATATATTAATATTATATATATATATAATATATATAATATATATAAATATATATATATATATTTCTATAGTTTTCTATATACTTCAATAAAATATAAAAAAAAAGTTTTTTTAAATTTTATCTTTATTAAATTTATTTGTAATGAAAAGCTGAATTTTGTTTTAAAATTGATAATTAATTCAAATAATGTTGTTTGCAGTGTTGCAACACAGTGAAACCAATATTTTAGCTCAAGCTTTTCATTTACGATGAGAGCAAATGCTGGGGAGAGCAAGAAAAACGTTTTTTTAAAGCATGAATTTACCTCATATTAAATTTTGAGTATTAGAAATTATGACTTCAAAGTAAGAGGCATAATTTTTGTAAGCCCACTTTCTGATGGGTGGAGGTGGGGGAAAGTGAGATGTGGGGATACAAAGCGGTTGGGCTTCTATCTCTGCTCTGGAAAACTTTCAAAGCTCATTGAAGGCCAATAAATCGTTAATTTTATAATATATATATATGATATAATATTATATAGTATATATATATATATATATATATATATAACCTATTATATATATATATATATATACTATATAATATATATATATATATCCATTTTGTTTATGGTATGTATGTGGCGAGGATGTGACAATTTACATCCGCATCCACGGATGTAAAAAAAATACTGACCAAGTCCAGCCAAAGGGTTTCGCGTTAGGGTCGGAGATTTCGCGCTGCTGTGCACACAATTGTTGGTACGGCGATGGGCCCGCGGGGTGGTGTAGGCACTTGTCTCAATACCGTGTATGGACCCCTCTTGGCAATGATGACTGGCTGATACCGTACCTGGTATGTCCTCGATGCAGTGGCGATTGCCTGGGCAGTGATGTGTATCGCGGACCTTCGAGCGAATGTGCCTGCTGCCGGTCTGGAAGGGTCCGTGGAAGGTGTTGATGGCAGTTTCGGATCCCGGCGTTTCAGCGATATCCCACAAATGTTTTAGATTGGGATTGAGGGTCCGGCACCTATATGCTGGCCACTTCCAACGCCGTAATTTGAAGCCTGTTCCTAGGTTTAGCGTTCACCACAATTAGGCCTTGTGTAGGTCATTGCATTTTAGGAATTGTGAAAAGGTCAAACCGATGTAGGGGGCTATGGCTCACGACATATGGTTCGAGGATCGTCTGTGATATCACCTTATGGCTGAAGAGTGCCTCCTCGAAGATGTACAACTCCCCTCTGTAGGCCCGATAAAAGAGATGCCTCCCCAGACCATAACCGACCCACCTCCAAACTGCCGGCCCTGCAGCACACATTGCATTGCGCGAACTTCTTCGTCGGTCGTCGGTATACTCTAGCACGCCTGTCCGAGGCGTACAGAGGACACTCACTCGTCTCCGCGTAAGAGCACTTTTGCCCAATCGTCGACCGTCCAATGAAGTGTTTCGGGCAAATGCCAGTCGTCGCGCCCTTCGGATGTGCCATGGTGTGCGCTGGACCTATGGCAGGCCTCCGAGGCCGGTAATTATGTTCAGGGAAGGCGTCACGCACTGTATTTGTCACTCACCAGTGCTGTGTACCTCCGCCAGCTGTATCTTGCAGATTGTCGTGCCGTGTGTGGCGCTCTCGTAATGCACACAGACGTATAAATCGGTCTTCGGCGTGGAGTGTTGTTATCTGCACGCACTAACCTCTTGACAGTTGACGCATTATTAGCCTCTCCATGTTTATGCGGAGTCGCCTTCGTACGTGATTGAATTCCCTCGCTCGATATACCCCCGACATAACCTACCCCTACCTCTCCAGTCTAGTTATGTGTTATGTTTTCCCTTAAAATTTATCCGCGTGGTGACGGCCCCAATACAGCAGTTCAATTCTCATGCTCTGCGAGGTGGTTACATAGTTACACTGAGGCTGTCGTCTGTGTTGGTGTTGGGGTGTCATGGAGGGGTTAGGCCTTCCCTTTTCTGCGAGTGACATTTGCTGTAGTGTGCATTATTTTTGATAGGTATATATATTATATATACTATATATATATATATATATATATACTATATATACTTAATAGTATTATATATATATAATATATATTATATATATAATATATAAATATATATATAATATATATAATATATTATAATACCGTGTATAATATATATATATATATATATATAATATATAAATATATATATATATATATATATATTATATATTATATATATACTACTATATATAATAATAATATAATATATATATATATATATATATATATACCGTAATCAAACATGGCTATATATATATAATATAATAATAATTATATATATATATTATATTATTATATATATATATATATCATATATATTGTAGTGACTAGCTCCAGTCACTTACAAAAATAACTTTATGAACTATAAATTGAAATCAAGAAAGAATAAAAGAAAGCTTAACAATTTTAACTTGTAATCTTACAACAGTTACCATAATTAATTTTTATCAATTATTTATTTCAAAATTTTAATTAAAAAGTACCAAGAATGTGATTGAACTGTTTCAAGGTTGAGTATTTCTGGGATGTATTGCTTGGGGAATGATGATAAAAGACAAGATCTTCCAGTCAAACTTTCTTATTCATAGAACTGCAAGATAATCAGAAGTAGGAACCTTACGGAACAAACCAATCTCAGTTTCTATATTTATAATAAAACAATAACAATTAAATAATAATAATTTGATATAATAATAAAAATGATATGATATAGTGAAATGATATACATTAATAACAATAAAATAATATCAATGATGATAATTAATAAAATTCGGAATAAAATACTTTAATTAATAATATAATTGCTAAAATAATAATAATGCTAAAAATATAGTTACCCATAAAGCATCAATGTACAAGAAAATTTTACCATGAAAATTAAACCAGTATCAGATTTTTTTATAACCATAATTATTTAAAAGTATCAGATTTTTATAACAATTATTTTTCATGAAAAAGCAAAAAAATAAGTATTTTATCTGAAAAATAAAAATAATAAAATTTTAAAACAATAATATAAAAAAAATAAGAGGGTTCACTATAGAATACCTTCCCTCTCAAGAAGACTGGAAACGTACCGGCTTTAATAGCGGTCGTCCAAAACGCGAGGTGGAAGGAACTATAGGGGCAAAGCAGGAGATATGACAGAAGGAGAAGGAGAAGAAAACAGACACAGAAGAAGGAAAACATCGCAAGAAGGGAATGTCAAAAGGCGGAAAAGGTAGAATATTCAGGAGGTAAGGCAAAATCTACGGGACCAGGGGAGGTTAAAAAAAATACGTGAGGAGGAAAAGACAAAGAACGGCAGTGTGATCGTGAAACAGAGAGGGAAGTTAGTGGCCAAGTTACTAGAGGGACAGTCGGAACAGTCAACAGGAAGATGGAACTGTTAGTAGTATAACCACAACAGGCCCTCATGTAATGGAGAGGAAGACACAAGGAACAATTCGTGAAGGAAAAAAGATGGAAAAAAAGGAGGAAGAGCCAATGTCAGAATCATCATCCAAACTAAAAAAAGAAGAATCATCAAGGACAAAAAGAATTATCATGGCCAACCGAATTATCAGAAAAAGATCAGAATCAGAAGAGTCAAGTAAAGCAGGGTTTAAGTACGCGTCAACCGAAACATTTCTCAGCACTGAAGTTCCCTATTGAATTGTGAAAAAATCAGAGGTCCAGGCGGACGAAGAACAAGATGAAGGACCCAGCTATAAGAAGTTTTGATTAAAGGAAAACGATGTGAGAGTCATGCGAAGAAAGATACTATTGAAGGTTAGCAGAATCTTAAATTCTTGGGGGTAAATAAACAGGCAGTAGTTGGGAACGAGCAGGAGAAGGAAAGAAAAGAAGAAAAAATTAGAACGAAGCTTAGAGAGAAAAAAAGGATAATCCGGAAAAGAAAGGTTCAATTAGAAGAAAAATTCACCAGGAAGGACGCAAGGGTGAACATAGACTTAGTTCAGCTGCAGAGATTTCAAATCTTCCTAAACCGAAAGACGAAGACCAAGCAAAAACAAGGGAAGATTTTCCACCAATTTTGCGGATTTAGCGGGCGCATGACGCGGCAAAAGCAGCCTTATAATTGGCGCATGAAGGCGCTACTGTCTACATAAGAATTCCCTTGAGGGTGGTATAAGTACTTGAATGGATTTTCTCAATTCCAAGTAGAGATAAAAAATTCACGCCAAAGATGAGAACGAAAATTGGGGCCATTGTCAGTACAATAGAAGAGGAACACCAAAACGAGCCACCCAATTAGTAAGAAAAGCCGTAGCAATATTTTTCGCAGTAGGAGAAGAAAGAGGAAATAACTTCAGGCCAACGAGTATATCTGTCAACCATAGTTAATAAATTAAGAATAAGTACACCCCACGCAGAAAGCGGGAAGAGGGCCGCACAAAGATCAAGATGAAGACGATCAAAACGACAAGAGGGTAAAGGAAATGAACCTAATGGAGGTTTAGTATGTCTATGAACTTTTGTTTTTTGACAAGCAATACATGAACGAGCCCAAAACGAGATGTCAGTATGCATGTTAGGCCAAAAAAACGAGAGGATAAAAGTTTTTGAGAACCACGAATACCAGGATGAGAAAGAGAATGAAGGGTAAGAAAAACCTGTTTTTCGAAAAGCAGAAGGAACAAAAGGACGAACTCTGCCAGTAGAAATGTCACAAATTAAAGGAACAATAGAATCAGGTAAAGAAAGAGTTTGAAGTTTGATAGAAGTATCAGCAGGAAGAATAAGATCCTCCCCCATTTGAGCAGCCGACATAGCAGAGTAGTCTAATGTAGGCAAAGGCGTAACCGCATTTACCTGGATACGAGATAAAGCATCAGCACTAGAGTTATCACGACCAGGAATGTGACGAAGATCAGTAGTAAATTGGGCAATAAAATCCAGATGACGAAATTCACGAGGAGAATAGTGTAAAGAAACAGAAGTAATAGCAGAAGTGAGTGGTTTATGATCCGTGAGAACATAAAAAACTGACGAACCTTCAAAGAAATATTCTAAAAGTATTTAATTGAAAGAAATATACAGGGCAAAAATAGTTCACGAACCCAAAGTACTCTTATAACCGAGGACAAAGGCAGGGAGGAAGTTTCTTGAGAATAAAAAGCCGGAGAGGGGAAGCCACCCAGCACCATTTTTTTGCAGTTGCTCTAGTGAAGCTCCAACAGCATAATCACTGGCGTCCACAAATAGGCGGGTTTCAGCACCATGTTCAGGAAAAACAAGAAGAGTGTTATTGACCAATAGAATTTTACTCTGTTCAAAAGCCTCACAAGCAGCATCAGTCCAAATAACCATTGTCGAGCTACCCCGACGACCTTGAACAAGAAAAGCAGTAACAGGAGCTAATATGGCAGCAGCCTTGGAGAGGAAACGACGATAAAAATTAAGGAGACCTAAGTAAGCACGAAAGATCCTTCTGAGTGGTTAGGAAGAGGGGATAATTTACGAATAGCAGGAAACACGATCAGGTAGTGAGAGAAAGACCAGAACAAAAGAAGGAGAAATATTATGTCCAAGGAAAATTAAGAAGAAAACATGCCATCTTAATACATTTCTCGAAATTTAAACGAAGACCAGCTTGAGATAAGCGAGAGAAAACAGTACCACTTGGCGGAGGTGAGAAAGATGCTCTTCCGGAGAACGAGAAGCAACTAATAGATCATCAATGTATAAGCATAGACAAAGGGTAAGCCACGTAAAACATGATCTATCAAACGTTGGAAAGTAGCACTGGCATTACGAAAGGGACCAAATGGCATAAAATATACATGAAATTGCCAAAAGGAGTTTGCAATACCAAGTCTTAGGGACGGGGAATCATCAGGATATTAACGGAATTGAAGAAGAAAGGCCAGATTTTAAATTCAAGAGAAGGGAAAAAATGGATAAAAATTCAAAAGAAGTAAAATCATGATGGTGAGGAATAGAATAAGTATCAACAGTTTTGGAATTTAGTAACCTGTAGTCCCCAACAAAACGAAAAAAAGAAATCTGGCCCTTTTTTTTTTGTAACAATTGTGAAGCGGAGAAGGGCCGTAAGGAGAAAGTAGTAAGGAGGAACAATACCCTTTTTCCAGAAGCATGTTCCAAAATTCAACACGCGCAACATTTAACATTTCTGGAATAGAGAAAGTCTGCGAGCCTTGCAAAAAAGGAGAACTACCCTTTGTCTCAATGTAATGGATTACATGGTGAGACACAGGAGAAAGATTAGAAATAGGCTGGATTAAATCAGAAAATTCAGAATGCAAAAGAGCGTGAAAGAAGAAATAAAGAGGGAGGAATCAGGAAGGATTGATACCATAAATGGCGAAGAATCGAAAGGAGGAAAAGCATTACAAGGGAAAAAAGAGAAGTAGTTGTCATCAAGGTAGACATTATTGGCCCATGTCAATAAGATATTGAAATGACTTTTAAAAAAAATCAGACCATGCATATTTGTGTAAAACATCGGCCAAGAGAAAAAGTCCAACGGAAAAGAACGACGCAGTCCAATAAATAAAGTAAGGAGTTGTTTCATCATAGACAGCAATGTTAGAACCATTAGCAGCCCGTAAATGAGAAACAACAGGCGGAAGAGAAGAACAAAAACCATGAACATTCAAAATAGAGAAACTACTGCCTGAGTCAATTAGGAAAAAATCGTTTAGAATCACCATCAAAGATACGTAAAAGCGAGCCTGGAAGAACAGCATTAACATTTGTAATAGAAACAGAAGAAGAATCAACAGAAATAGGAACATAAGTAGGAGCCGTAGTAGTAGCAGGTAACCGAAGACGAATAAGAAATAGTAGGAATATAGAGCGAATCAGAATTGGAATTGGAGGAATTGACCAAGGGAGGAGCGAAACGATCTACGGTCCCCCCGAGGGGAGTTTCCCTGAAGAGGATTTGCAGATTTTAGATTACAAGGAGGAATGCAGTTACATGTTCTAACACCAAAATGATAATGATAGAAGCATAAAGGAGAACCCTGAGGAGGTTGGGGCAAAGAAGAACGGGAAGGTGAAGGAGGAGGAGAGGGAGGGGAGAAGCGACAGAGGTTTATTGTTGTTTTTGAGTGAGGGAGGAGGGAGTAGGGAGAAGGGCAGAGATTTATTGTTATTTTTAAGTGAAGGGGAGGAAAAAGGGACAGAGGCTTATTGTTGTTTTTGAGTGAGGGAGGAGAGAGAAGGAACAGAGGGTTATTGTTGTTTTTGAGTGAGGGAGGAGGGAGGAGGGAGGAGGGAGGAGGGAGAAGCGACAGAGGTAAATTGAGAAGGAAAAAAGGTAGAACAAAAGAGAAGAAGAAGAAGGAGCAGATTCGCGAGAGTTATAGAACCCATAAGTTAAAGGATGGATATAAGTTATAGGAGAAAGAAAAAGATATGATTGGCAAACGGAATAATAATATCCGGCAACGTTCGTGCTCTAAATTTGAAGAGAACAAGGCGTTCACCATGAGAGAGCAAGGAAGTTTTACTAACAAAATGGGCAGGAGACGGGTCCAAAGAAGAGAGTGCGGAAGAAGAAGAGATTGGTTTTACATCAGCAAGGGGGACCAGAAATAGAGAGCATCACGGGGTTAAGAACTGTGAAGGAAGACGATTCACCAACACTTCAATGGTTTTACAACTCTAAACGGGAGGGTAGCATCCAGAGGAGAAAGATGGCGACGCCATAATTTTCACAAGGTAGAATAAGGAGTGAGAGCAGGGAGCTGCATTGAAGGTAAAAGATTAGGGATTGATTTCTGGACTTCATAGGGAATGGAGAGCAGAAAAGCATTAGCCTTATCAAATTCTGTGGGAAGGGAGGCAAGGAAAATGTCAAATTGCTGAATCGTAAAAATTCACATCATCTCTCCGAAAATTGCGGTGGGGTTTCTCAGGACGAGGAACAGCGACCATAGGCCAGGCTGGGTTCGCCGGCATAGCTGCAGAAAGAAGAAGGCGGTGGAGTACTCTGCTGATGTAGGTTTTGTTTTTATGTTGAGAAATCAACAATTGTTGTTCAGCGATTGTTTGCAAACAGATATTGTTGTTGGTTGGATCATTATAAAAAGGCGGAAAGGTTAAGGATATTTTGGGTTAGATGGAAAGAAAGAGAGGGAATATGTTCGAAAGGAAAGAGTAGGAAGCAGAATCAGATCTAATATATTAGAGGTATTTAGAAATAGTTTAGTTAGAGCAAGTAACAATTTATGAGTAGTAGTAGTAGTAGTAAGTAGTAGGGTATAGTAGGAGTAAGTAACCAGATAGTAGTGATATTTTGCAACATTAATGTTGCAGGTTCTGAAATTGTACAATTTAATTGGTTTAAGCGTTGTCCTAATAAAGCAAAATTAAAATTGGAATAAAAAATAAGAAATATAAAAAATGAATGTAAAAAAAAATAATAAACATATATATCTATGATTCCAAAGCTGGGTGTCACTCCGGGATCACCAATTGTAGTGACTAGCTCCAGTCACTTACAAAAATAACTTTATTAAGCTGGTTAATTGAATCAAGAGAAATCATTTAGCTTAACAATTTTAACTTGTAATCTTACAACAGTTACAATTAGTTATTTTTATCAATATTTATTTCAAATTTAATTAAAAGTCCAAGATGTTGATGAACTGTTCAAGGTTGAGTATTCTGGATGTTTGCTTGGGGATGAATAAAGACAAGATCTTCCATTCAAAATTTATTCATAGGAACTGCAAGATAATCAGAGTAGGAACCTACGGAACAAACCAATATTAGTTTCTATATTATTAATAAAACAATAACAATAAAAATAATAGTAATGATAATAATAATAAAAATGATAATGATGATAACAATGATAATAATTAATAAAAACAATAATAATATCAATGATAATAATAATAATAATGAGAATAATAATAGAGAGATTAATAATAATAATGCTAAAAATAATAATAATGCTAAAAATATAGTTACCCAATAATCATCAATGTACATGAAAATTTAAAAGTATCAGATTTTTATAACATAAATTTTTAAAGAACATTTTGTTTTTTATACAATTTATTTTTCATTTGATAAGGCAAAAAACATAAAGTATTTTTAATCTGAAAATAAAATATAAAATTTACTAAACATAATATAAAAAATAGGGTCTATATATATATATAATCATAATATATAATATATATATAATTATATATTTATAGATATATTATATATATATATATATATATATATATATATATATTATATATTATATCATATATATATATATATATATATATATATATATATATATTATATAGGCGAGGGAGTAGTGGCTCTTGAAGCTATGCGGGATTACTTTCCAATTGGGCATTGGTGTAGTAGGGTACATCCTAAGACACTTAGTCCCAATGGTTCCGCCCTCTGGTGCTTCATATCCCACACTCTTCTTGACAAGGGTATAGACTACGAATTCACAAAACCATAAAGCACTAATATTACTTATTACAGACATACCTTCTTCATATCATCCCTATGTGTGGGAGAGAAATAATTCCCATAATATATGCTCTGCACATTGCCATAGAAGGTTGTCTGAAGAGGACACATTTGGTAGTTGGGTTGACCACCCACTACCACTTTATCTTCTTTGTAGGAATGCTAGCAGACCTTTTCAGCTGTCTATCACAATTGTATAGTATTTGCTTATTTGCTGTATGAATGTCTTTATACATCACTCGTGAAGAAATAAAATAGTGAGGAGAAGAAGGAGGAGAACTGATGGATGGACTCTTAGAAAGGGTAGTTTGATTTCTGTGCTGTGACTGAAACATAGATGAAAGGAAACGGCGAAGACGAGTGGTGTGGGGGGAAATGTGTGTGTTGCTGGAGTGGAGACAGAGAAATGGAGAGGGGGAGAAGTAGTTGCGATTCTGATGAGTGGACCTGTGGATAGGCGATTGGGGTTATTTTGTTAGGTGTAGGTATTTCTTGTTTTTATTTGCTAAATTAAGTTTCAAAAGATCAGGTATGTGTGGTTTTGCAACATATGGTCTACCTGAGACTGATGTTGAGAGAGTATGGCTTTTTGGGATAATCTGAATTATGTTTTAGATTGATTTGTGTTGGGCGATTTAATGGTTTGGATAGTGTGGATCAACAAATCGCGCGGGGAGAGTAACAGGTGCCCTTGGGGTTTGCGGCGCGAGAAAATAAAAATGGTAGGAAGGTGATTGATTTTTTGTGAAGTGAGAGGTATGTATGTAATACATTCTTTGGGCCCAAGAGTATTCATAAGTATATGAGAGTTGGTAGGGAAACCTATGATTTATATTGTGTTGGTGAAGAAGAGTTCTGAATAATATGTTGATGGACTTTAATAATGTGAAAGGGTGGTGATAGGAAATTTTAAATCATGTTTTTGATTGCTTATAACCTTAATAAATCCGCCTCGATTTTATATAGATCCATCGATTCAACAACGAGGGATGGCATTTTGGTGATTTGTTTGAATTTTTTAAAAAAACATCACGTTTTTTTTTGGTATTTTATTTTAGTTCTATTTTTTTTTTCAGATCGTAACGTCAGCGATAATATAATTTGTAAACCTGCAAATATATATTTCGTGTGACGTTACGAATCCAAAAAATCAAAAATATCAAAAAAATCACATTGATTTTTTAAAAAAAAAATCAAAAAAATCACCAAAAATGCCATCCCTGATTTAAGAGTGAGAAGTTAAGTGAGCAAGGTTATATGGAAAAATATGTGAGAAAACTTGAAAATAAATCAGTTGAATGTGATCCAAGGTGAAACAATAAATCTGGATGCAAATGAAAGAAGTCTGTTAGTTGTGCAAGAGAAGTATGTGGATGTGCTAAAGTTGGAAGTAAGAATGTCACTAGTGAGTGGTGGAATGAAGAGGTGATGCAATTAGTTAAAAGTAAAAAACAGGCAAAAATAAATATGATAAAAGGCAATAATGAGATCTCCAAAGAAAGGTGTGTGGAAAAATATGAGGAGGAAAAAGGAAGGCTGAAAGTTGCATGCGTAGATGAAGAAATGAGGTAAATGAAGTTTGGAAGGGGATGAATGGAAACTTTTATGGGAATAGGAAGCTCTTGCAACAGGCATATGACAGGATTAATAAGGAAGCTCTGTGGCAGGTGTTAGTAGTAGATTTCTGAATGGAATAAGAAGTATGTACTGTATGTGGATAGTGAAGACTGTGTAAGAATAAATGGAGCTGACACTGAATGGTTTAATATTAATAGTGGAGTGAGGCAGGGATGTGCTACGTCTCCTTGGCTATATTAATATTTATATGAATGGTTTGATAAATGAGTTAGAGGTAAGGGTGGTAGGGGAAGATATTAGACTAATGGAGAATGGAGAGAGTGGAGGGTACATTGCTTATTGTAAGGATAAATTGGATAAGTGGAGAGTGGAGGGTACATTGCTTATTGTATGAATAAAATTAGGAATGAACGCATTTGTTAGTTTCGTGGTGTGGTGAAAGGCATGAATAAAAGAATAAATAAGAGTATATTAAGATGGTTTGATCATATGGAAGGATGATGATAGTCAGTTGGTTTAAAGCGGATGTGTAGTGGTGAGTTTGTGCTGGTAGGGTACACTGCACTGGCTGAAAGCCGAGGTTTCCTGCCCTGATTCGCTCGTAACTGTGTCGCCGTCACGACGCGCTATCCACTCGCAGCGCGCGCAATAACTGAGAGGAAAATGAATTTGGCAGATACGAGAAGAAAGGTGCATAATAGGAGTGAATGGCGGAGTTTTGTGAGGGGGTATGGGTGTGAGTATATATATTCCAAATTTTTTAATTCTTTATGAAAATAAGCAAAAGTTAATTTCTTTAAATTAAGAGCAAGAGCATGGCCCTTAAAGAATATTCCTGTGTCAGTATACCAGAATATATCACCCCTTAATTTATCAAATAAGTCATCTCGGAGGTTATTATTATTATTATTATTATTATTATTATTATATCTCCTCGAGCGGATCGAAGTGTATAATATTGACGTCATATACTCATCTCTCCTCGCACTATGTAATTATTCAGTAGTCAGCTATCTATTCATTATTATTATTATTATTTGCTTTTATTATTATTGATTCAATTAATCAACGCTTTATTCATATTTATTGTTCATTATTATTATTATTATTATTATTATTATTATTATTATTATTATTATTATTATTATTATTATTATTATTATTATTATTATTATTATTATTATTATTAGGACCGCTACTTATTTGCCTCTGGTGGTAAAGATGGTAAAGTCCTACTTAACTCTGCTCTAACAAAGAAGTCAATCAAGGGTTTGTCAGTGGCTTCACTCAATTTGACCAAAAAAATAAATGGTTTGGCTTTTGTGGCTGGTGGAGAGAAAGTAAGTTGATAGTACTTTATTAGTTTTTAAATATTCTGTTTACAAGTTCTATAACTATATAGAAAAAGGTGCATATCATCAGAAATTATTTTGTAAATTCTAAAATAAAACATTTAATATGATTAAAGAAAACTACCATTCAAAGCGTAATGCAACATTTAGCTACGAATTTCATATTATGTTTGCCTTGTAACGATATTGTATATTCATTAATTAGTAATTACCACTTCTATTTTATTTATAGCTTGTTGTTTCCTCTGAATCTCGTCGTATGAGTCTTGTTGATGTTGAAAGAGGTGAAATGTTTGTGTTTTATGAAAACTCGGTGTGTCCACATTCAGCAAGGCAACCAGTGGCTACACATAGCGATTCTCCTGATCTTGTAGACACCATAGTATTCCTCACACAAAAATTTTTCTAAAAAATATCAATTCACTTTTTCTACGACTTGTATTCAGGAGGAAATAGCCATTATATGTTCGAACCACAAAAATCCAAAAATTATACAATTTTCAAAATTTAAAAATAATTAATAACCCAGTTCGCCATATGATAACAAGCATACAAATCGAAGACACCATGTATCCTCACACAAAACCTCTAAAAAATCAAAATACTTTTCTAGACTTAGTATTTAGGAGTAATAGCCATTATATGTTCACACAAAAAATCAAAAATTTACAAAATTTCAACATTTGACAAAATAAATAAAAACCTTTACTCCAAAAGTATAACACTATTACAAATCCGAAGACCTAGTGTTCCTCACACAAACACCTTTCTAAAATATCAAAATCACTTCTAAGACTTTATTCGAGAGGATTAGCCATTATATGTATCGACAACAAAAATCAAAACAAATTACAAATTTCAACATTTTGACCAAAAATAAATTAGAACTGTTCTAGAAAGCTTTAACAGCTATTCAATCGAAGACACCCTAGTTTCCTCACACAAAACCTTTCTAAAAATATCAAAATCCATTTTCTACGACTTGTATTTCAAGAATAGCCATTTATATGTACGAACAACAAAAATCCAAAATTTCCAAATTTCAACATTTGACAAAAATAAATAAGAACCTTTACTAGAAAAGTAAACAGCTATTACAATACAATAACCCTAGTGTTCCTCACACAAACCCCTTTCTAAATAACAATTACTTTTCTACGACTTGATTTCAGGAGGAATAGCCTATATGTTCGACCACAAAAATCCAAAATTTCCAAATTTAACATTTGACAAATAAATAAAAAACTATTACTCCAAAAGTTAAGCTATACAATTCCGAAGAACACCATGGTATTTCCTCACACCAAAACCTTTCTAAAAATACAAAAAATCCAACTTTCTACGACTGTATTTCAGAGAAAGCATCATTTATTTTTCGAACCACATAAAATCCAAAAATTACAATTTCAAATTTTTGACAAAAATAAATAAAAACCAGTTACGCCATATGTATAACACTATTACAAATCCGAAGACACCATAGTATCCCTCACACAACGTGTTAAAATCAAACATTACTTTACTGAGTGTCGAAATAGCCATTTATATGTTCGAACCACTAAAATCCAAAAAATTACAAATTTCCAACATTGACAAAAATAAATAAAACCTGTTTACTCCATAAAGTATAACAGCTATTACAATCCGAAGACACCCCTAGTGTTCCTCACACAAACACCTTTTATAAAATTCAAAATCACTTTTCTAAGCTTTGATTTCAGAGAATAGCGCAGTTATAATGTCGAACACAAAATCCAAAAAATTTACACAAATTTCAACATTTAGACAAAAATAAATAGCAACCTGTTACTACGAGTATAACAGCTATTACAAAATCGAAGACACCCTAGTGTCCCACACAAAAACCTTTCTAAAAGTAATATTAAAATCACTTTTTTACGACTTGTATTTCAGGAGGAATAGCCATGTATATGTTCGAACCACAAAAATTCCAAAATTCCAAATAAATCGGACGAAAGGCAGATAAAATAAAGAACCTTACTCCTATTTAACAGCTATTACAAGTCCGAAAGACACCATGGTATTCCTCACACAAAAACTTTTCTAGAAAATACAAATCACTTCTCTACGGACTGTATTTCAGACGGAATAGCCGTTTATTATGTTCTAACACAAAAATCCAAAATTTCAATTTCAACATTTGACAAAAAAAATTAAAAACCTTTACTCCAAAAGATAAACAGCTACAAATCCGAAGACACCATAGGATTCCTCACACAAAAAACCTTCTAAAAATATCAAAATCACTTTCTACACTTGTATTCAAGCGAATAGCCATATTATAGTTCGAACACAAAAAACTCAAAAATTCAAATTTCAACTAAATTTTGACAAAAATAAATAGGAACGTTACTAAGAAAGTAAACACTATTACAAATACGAAACACCTAGTGTCCTCACACAAAAAACCTTCTAAAATATCATAATCACTTTTCTACGACTGTTATTTCACGAGAAAAAGCCATTTATATGTTCGAACCCACAAAAATCAAAAAAATTACAATATTCAAAATTTTGAACAAAATTAAATAAGGACTGTTACTCCAAAAGGTATAACAGCTATTACAAATCGAAGACACCATAGTATTCTCACACAAAAATTTTCTAAAATATCAAATCACCTTTTCTCCGACTTTCAGTAAGAATAGCCATTTATATGTCGAACCACAAAAATCCCAAAATTTACAATTTTCAAATTTGACAAAAAATAAATAAGAACCCAAGTTACGCCATATGTATCAGCTATTACAAATCCGAAAACACCCTAATTATCCTCACACAAAAACCTTTCTAAAAAATCAAAATACTTTTCTAAGACTTGTATTTCAGGATACCATTATAATGATTGAACCACAAAAATCAAAATTTACAAATTTCAACATATTCTGACAAAAATAAATTAAAAAACCTGTTACTCCAAAAGTATAACAGCTATTACACATCCGAAGACACCCTAGTTTCCTCACACAAACACCTTTCCTAAAAATCAAAATCACTTTTCTAAGACTTGCTATTTCAGTGACGAATAGCCATTTATACTGTTCGAACAACAAAAATACCAAAAATCTACAAATTCAACATTATAGACAAAAATAAATAGAAACCTTTACTAGAAAGCTTTTAACAGCTATACAAATCCAAGACACCTAGTGTTCCTCCACAAAAAAACCTTTCTAAAAATATTAAAATCACTTGCTACTCCTTTTTCATTAGAATAGCCATTTATATGTTCAAACCACAAAAAATCCAAAAATTTTCCAAATATCAAAATTTTACAAAAAAATTAAGAAACCTAGTACTATAAAAGTATAACACTGTATTACAATACGAAGACACCCTGGTTCCTCACACAAAAACTTTCTAAAATATATCAAAATCACTTTCTACGACTTGTATTTCAGGAGAATAGGCCATTTGTAAGGAAGAAACCACAAAAAAATCCAAAAATTTACAAAAATTAAATTGTTACAAAAATAATATTAAAACCTTATGCCTATATGAACTAGCTATTACAAATCCGAGGACACCATAGTATTCCTCACACAAAAATTTTTCTAAAAATATCAAAATCATTTTCTACGACTTGTATTTTCAGCAGGAATAGCCATTATATGTTCAACCACAAAAAATCCAAAAATTTACAATTTCAAAATTTTGACAAAAAAAATTAGAACCAGTTACCCATATGAATATAACAGCTATTACATCCGGAAGAACCATAGTATTCCTCACCCACAAAAACCTTCTAAAAATCAAAAAGCCCCCTTTTGGGAGTATTTCAGGAAGAATAGCCATTTATATGTCGAACCACAAAATCCAAAAAATTTCCCCAAATTTCAACATTTTGACAAAAATAAATAAAAAACTGATACGCCAAAAGTATAACAGCTATTACAAATCCGAAGGCACCCTAGTGTTCCTCACACAAACACCTTTCTAAAAATATTCAAATCACTTTTCTAAACTGTATTAGAGGAATAGCCACTTCTTACGGAGTTCACGAAAATTCTTACATTCCACAAGCTCTAACAGGTAAACAGAAATAAATTATGTACTTTACTAGAAAAGTATAAAAAATATTGCTGAATAGATACAAAAAACCCAGAGGTCTTGGCACAAAAAACTCTAAAAATATCAATCACTTTTACGACTTGTATTTCAGGGGGAATAGCCATTATATGTTCGAACACAAAAATCCAAAAAATTACAAATTCAACATTTTACAAAAATAAATTAAAAACCTGTTACTCCAAAAATATATAACAGCTATTACAAATCGAAGACACCATTAGTATTCCTCACACAAAAACCTTTCAAAAAATATCCAAAATCACTTTCTACGACTTGATTTCAGAGAATAGCCATTTATATGTTCGAACCACAAAATCCAAAAATTCCCAAATTTCAAATTTGACAGATATAAACAAAAAACCTATGACTCCAAAACATCACAGCTATTATAATGCAGAAATCACATATTGCCGCACACAAAACCTTTCTAAAAAATATCAAATCATTTTCTACGACTTGTATTTCAGGGAATAGCCATTATATGTTCGACAACAAAAATCCAAAAATTTACAATTTCAACATTGACAAAAATAAATTAAAAACCCGTTACTCCAAAAGTATAACTATTTCAAATCCGAAGACACCATAGATTATTCTTCACACAATAACTTTTCTAAACAATAATCAAAATCACTTTCTACACTTGATATTTCAGGAGGAATACCCATTTATATATGTTCGAACACAAAAATCCAAAAATTTAAAATTTCAACATTTGACAAAAATAAATTAAAAACCTGTTACTCCAAAAGTATAACAGCTATTACAAATCCAAAGACAAGACACCATAGTATTCCTCACACAAAAACTTTCAAAAAATAATCAAAATCATTTTCTACGACTTGTATTCATTAGCGATAGCCAGTTTATATGTTCGACACAAAAATCAAAAATTTCCAAATTTCAACATTTTTGACAAAAAATAAATTAAAAACCTGTACTCAAAAGTATAACAGCATTACAAAATCCGAAGATTCATAGTATTCTCAACACAAAAACCTTCTAAAAATATCACTTTCTACGACTTGTATTCAGGAGAATAGCCATTTATATTTTGCTTCGAAACAACAAAATCCAAAATTTACAATTTCAACATTTTACGAAATAAAACTTTTTCTAGAAAAGTTAAACAGCTATTACAAATCCGGAAGAAGACACCCCAGGGTCTCAAACAAAAACCTTCTAAAAAGATATCAAAATCACTTCTTCTACGACTTGTATTTCAGGAGGAATAGCCATTATATGTTCGAACCACAAAAATCCAAAAATTTACAAATTTCAACATTTTGACAAAAATAAAACAGCTATTAAAAACCTGTTACTCCAAAAGTATAACAGCTATTACAATTCCGAAGACACCATGGTATTCCTCACACAAAAACCTTTCTAAAAATATCAAAATCACTTTTCTACGACTTGTATTTCAGGAGGAATAGCCATTTATATGTTCGAACCACAAAAATCCAAAAAATTTCCAAATTTCAACATTGACAAAAATAAATTAACCTGTTACTCCAAAAGTATAACAGCTATTACAAATACGAAGACACCCTAGTGTTCCTCACACAAAAACCTTTCTAAAAATATCAAAATCACTTTTCTACGACTTGTATTTCAGGAGGAATAGCCATTTATATGTTCGAACCACAAAAATCCAAAAATTTACAAATTTCAACATTTTGACAAAAATAAATTAAAAACCTGTTACTCCAAAAGTATAACAGCCTATTAAAAATCCGAAACACATAAATTTACGACAAGGACTCTGCCTTCAAAAAATCAAAATTCATAAGGGATTTTAATTCTATTAGCAATAGCCATTTTATATGTTCGAACAATCAAAACATCCAAAAAATTACAAATTTCACATTTTGACAAAATATTAAGTTTTCAAAATATAAACAGCTATTACAAATCCGAAGACCACATAGTATTCCTCACACAAAAACTTTTAAAAAATATCAAATTCACTTTTCTACGACTTGTATTCAGGAGAATAGCCATTATGTTTGAACACAAAAATCCAAAAAATTTACAAATTTCAACATTTGACAAAAAAATTAAAAACCTGTTACTCCAAAAGTATACAGCTATTACAAATCCAAGACAAGACACCATAGTATTCCCACACAAAAAACCTTTCAAAAATATCAAAATCACTTTTTTCGACTTCTATTAGGAGGAATAGCCATTATATGTTCAACCACAAAAATCCCAAAATTTCCAAATATCAAAATTTTGACAAAAATAAATTAAGAACCAGTTACGCCAAATGTATAACAGCTATTAAAAATCTGTTACTCCAAAAGTATAACAGCTATTACAATTCCGAAGACACCATGGTATTCCTCACACAAAAAACCTTTTAAAAATATCAAAATCACTTTCTACGACTTGTATTTCAGAGAATAGCCATTTATAAGTTCGAACAACAAAAATCCAAAAAATTCAAATTTCAACATTTACAAAAATAAATTAAGAACCTGTTCATCCAAAGCTATAACAACTAATACGAAGACACTTCCTAGTTCCCACAAAAACCTTTCTAAAATATCAAATTCACTTTTTTACGACTTGTATTTCATAGATAGCATTTATATGTTCGAACCACAAAAATCCAAAATTACAAATACAAAATTTTGACAAAAGAAATAAGAACTGTTACTAGAAAAAGATAACAGCTATTACAATCCGAAGACACCCTATTCATCACACAAAAACTTTCTAAAAATCAAAATCACTTTCTACATTGTATTTCAGGAGGAATAGCCATTTACATGTTCGAACAACAAAAATCCAAAAATTACAATTTTCAAATTTGACCAAAAATAAATAAAAGCACGCTACCAATGTATAACAGCTATTTATTAATCCCAAGACACCATAGTATTCCTCACACAAAACCTTTCTAAAAAATCAAAATTACTTTTCTAAGACTTGTATTCAGAGATAGCCATTATATGTTCGAACCACAAAAATCAAAAATTTACAATTTCAACCATTGACAAAATAAATTGAGGACTGTTACTCAAAATATAACAGCTATTACAATCCGAAGACACCGTATTTCTCACACAAACACCTTTCTAAAAATATCCAAAATCACATTTCTAAGACTTTATTTCAGAGGAATTGCCAATTTATATGTTCGAAAACAAAAATCCAAAATTCAAATTCAACATTTAGACAAAATAAATAGAACCTGTACTAGAAAGTTTAACAGAAATATTACCAAAATCCGAAGACACCCTAGTCTTCCTCAAAACCTTTCTAAAAATATTAAAATCACTTTCCTACCTTTTATTTCAGGAGGAATAGCCATGTATATATGGTTGAACCACAAAAATCAAAAATTTCCAAAATATCAAAATGTTGACAAAAATAAATTAAGAACTGTTACTAGAAAAGTTAAACAGCTATTACAAATCCGAAACCATAGTATTCCTCACACCAAAACCTTTCTAAAAATACAAATCACTTTTCTACGATCTTTATTTCAAGGAAGAATAGCCATTTATATGTCGAACCACAAAAATCCAAAATTTCAAAATTTCACTGGTTTGACAAAAAAAAAATAAAAACCTGTTATCCAAAAAGTATAACAGCTATTACAATCCGAAGATACCATGTATTCCTCACACAAAACCTTCTAAAAATATCAAAAAATCACTTTCACGACTGTATTTCAGGGAAATCCACTTTATAGTTGAACAACAAAAATCCAAAATTTCCAAATTTCAAACATTTTGACACACATAAATTAAGAACCGTTACTAGAAAATATACACAGCTATACAAATACGAAGGACAGCTCCCTAGTGTTCTCACACAAAAACCTTCTAAAATATCAAAATTTCACTTTTCTACGACTCGTATTTCAGGAGAATAGCCATTATATGTTCGAACCACAAAATCCAAAATTTACAAATATCAAAATTTTGCAAAAATAAATTAAAACCTGTTACTCCAAACGTTATAACAGCTATTACAAATCCAAAAACACCCTAGTATTCACAAAAAATTTTCCTAAAAATATCAAATCACTTTTCTACGACTGTATTTAAGAGGAATAGTCATTTATATGTTCGAACCACAAAAATCCAAAATTTACAAATTTTCAAATTTTGACAAAAATAAATTAAGAACCTGTTACTCCAAGTATAACAGCTATTACAAATCCGAAGACACTCTAGAATTCCTCACACAAAAACCTTTCTAAAAAATCAAAATTACTTATTCTAACTGCTATTCAGGAGGATACCATTTATATGTTTGAATCGCAAAAATCCAAAAAAATTACAAATTTCCAATTTTAACAAAAATAAATTAAAAACCTGTTACTCAAAAAGTATAACAGCTATTACAAATCAAGGAACCCATAGTGTTCCTCACACAAAACTTTCTAAAAATATCCAAAATCACTTTTCTACGACTTATTTCAGAGAATGCCATTTATATGTTCGAACAACAAAAACCCAAAAATTTTATTTCTTTTCTAACATTTTACAAAAATATATTGAACCTGTTACTAGAAAAGTTTAACAGCTATTACAAATCCAAACACCTAGGTTCCTCACACAAACCTTTCTAAAATTATCAAATCACTTTTCTACGACTTGTATTTCAGGAGGAATGGCCATTTATATGTTTGAACCACAAAAATCCAAAAATTTCAAATTTTCAAACTTTTAACAAAAAGTAATTAAGAACCTGTTACTCCAAAAGTATAACAGCTATTACAAATCCAAAGACACCATAGGATTCCTCACACAAAAACCTTTCTAAAAATATCAAAATCACTTTTCTACGACTTGTATTTCAGAATAGCCATTATATTATGTTCGAACACAAAAATCCAAAAATTCCAAATATTCAAACATTCTTTGACAAAAAAAATAAAACCTGTTACGCCAAAAAAGTTATAAACACTATTACATATTCCTAGACCAATGGTATCCTCACACAAAAACTTTCTAAAATATCAAAAATCACTTTTCTACATCTTATTCAGGAGGAATAGCCATTTTATGTTCGAACAACAAAAAATCTCAAAAAATTTCCAAATTTCAACATTTTACAAAAATAAAGATAAAGAACATTTTAAGACGAATCATCAGCTATTAAAAACGAAGACTACCCTAGTGTTCCTCACACCAAAACCTTTCTTCTTAAAAAATCAAAATCACTTTTCTACGACTTGCTATTCAGGTAGGAATAGCCTTCATATTATGTTCGAACCACAAAGATCCAAAAATTTACAAATTTCAAATCTGGACAAAATAACTAAAAACCTGTACTCCAAAAGTATCACAGCTATTACAAATCCGAAGATACACCATATTTCCTCACACAAAAAACCCTTCAAAAAAAATCAAAATCACTTTTCACCGACTTGTATTTCAGGAGGAATAGCCATTATATGTTCGAACCACAAAAATCCAAAAATTTCCAAATTTCAACATTTTGACAAAAATAAATAAAAAACCTATTACTCCAAAAGTATAACAGCTATTACAATTCCGAAGACACCATGGTATTCCTCACACGAAAAACCCTTTCTAAAAATATTCAAAACTCACTGTTTTCTACACTTGTATTCAGCGAGGATAGCCATTTATTATTCTGAACAACAAAATCAAAAATTACAAAATTTCAAACATTTTGACAAAAATATAAATTAAAAACCTTACTCCAAAAGTATAACAGCATTTAAAATTCCTAAGACACCTATATATTCTCACACAAAAATTTTGTAAAAATGACAAACCACTTTTCTACACTTGATTCAGGAGGAATAGCTCATCTATATGTTCAACCACAAAATACCAAAAAAAATTTACAAATTTCAACATTTGACAAATTAAATTTAAAAACTGTTACTCCAAAGGTAAAACAGCTAACACATCCAAAGACAAGACACCATAGTATTCCTCACCCAAAACCTTTCAAAAATATCAAAATCAATTTTTCTACGACTCTGGTATTTCAGGAGGAATACCATTTATATGTTCGAACAAAAATCCCAAAATTCCAAATTTCAACATTTTGACAAAAATACAATAAACTTACTCCAAAAGTTATAACAAACTATTACAACCGAAAGACTCAGTTATTCCTCACACAAAACCTTTCTAAAAAATTCACTTTTCTACGACTGATATTTCAGAGGAATAGCCATTTATATGTTCGAACAACAAAAAATCCAAAAATTTACAAATTTCACAATTTTTATTTAAATATTAAGAACCTGTTACTAGAAAAGTTTAACAGCTATTACAAATCCGAGACAATCCCCATTCTCACACAAAAAACCTTCTAAAAATATCAAAACCACTTTTCTACGACTTGTATTTCAGGAGGAATACCATTTATATGTTCGAACAAAAAAAAAAATCCAAAAATTACAAATTTCAACATATTGACAAAAATAAATTAAAAAACCTTTCAATGGGAAAAGTGAGAAAAAAATTTTAAAAACCCTAATTGAAAGAATGCAAAACACAAAACCTTTCTAAAAATTCAAAATCACTTTTCTACGACTTGTATTCAAGGAATAAGCCATTTATATTTCGAACACAGGATTAAAAAAATTTAAAACTTTGAATATGGGGGGAAAATAAATTAAAACCACACAATTGGGAAGTATAAAAGCTATTAAAAATCAAAATACAACTATAGTATTCCTCACACACAAACCTTTCAAAAAATATCTAAAAATCACTTTCTTACGACTTGTATTCTCTAGAATTTACGCCATTCTTATATGTTCGAACCCACAAAAATCCCAAAAATTTTAAAATTTCAAAATTGACAAAAATAATTAAGACCAGTTACGCAAATGAATAAAGAATTAAGAACCTGTTACTCCCAAAAGTATAACAGCTATTACAATTCCGAAGAAACCATGGTATTCCTCACACAAAAACCTTTCTAAAAATAATCAAAATCACTTTTCTACGACTGTATTTCAGGAGGAATACCATTTATATGTTCGAACAACAAAAATCCAAAAAATTTCCAAATTTCAACATTGACAAAAATAATAAGAACCTGTACTAGAAACAGGTATAACAGCTCATTACAAAATACGAAGACACCTAGTGTTCCCAACAAAAACCTTTCTAAAAATATCAAATCACTTTCTACGATCTGTATTTCAGAAGGAATGGCATTTATATGTTCGAACCAAAAAAATCCAAAAATTTACAAATATCAACATTTTGACAAATAAATTAAGAAACCTGTTACTCCAAAAGCATATAACAACTATTACAAATCGGAATACACCATAGTTTTCACACAAAAACCTTTCTAAAAATACAAAATCACTTTTCTACACTAGTATTTCAGGAGAATAGCCCGAATTATATTTCGAACACACAAAAATCCAAAAAGTTACAATTTCAAATTGATACAAAAAAAAATAAGACCAGTTACGCCATATGTATAACAGCTATTACAAATCCGAACAACACCACTAGATTATTCCCACCACAAAAACCTTCTAAAAATCCAAAATTACTTTCTAAGACTTGTATTTCAGGAGAATAGGCCATCTATATGTTCGAACCACAAAAATCAAAAAATTTACAAATTCAACATTTGACAAAATAAATTAAAACCCTGTTACTCCAAAAGTCTACCAGCATATTACAAATCCCGAAACCAACTCTAGTTCTTCCTCACACAAAGCACCTTTCTAAAAATATCAAAATCACTTTCTAAGACTTGTATTTCAGAAGGAACGCAATTTATATGTTCGAACAACAAAAATCCAAAAATTTACAAATTCAAATTAGACAAAAAAATTAGAACTCGTTACAGAAAAGTTTTATAACAGCTGTTAATCAAATCCGAAACACCCTAGTGTTCCTCACACAAAACCTTTCTAAAAATATTAAATCACTTTTCTACGACTTGTTTTTCAGGAGGAATAGCCTTTAGTTTCGAACCAACAAAAAAATCCAAAAATTCCAAAATATCAAAATTTGACAAAAATAAATTAAAACCTGTTACCTCAAAAGTATAACAGCTATTACAAACCCGAAGACACCGGTATTCCTCACACAAAAACCTTCTAAAAATATCAAACATCACTTTTCTACGACTTCTTTCAGGAGGAATAGCCATTTATATGTTCGAACCACAAAAATCCAAAAATTCCAAATTCCAACATTTTAAAAAAAAAAAAATCTAAACCGTTACTCAAAAGTATAACAGCTATTACAATTCCGAAGACACCATGGTATTCCTCACACAAAAACCTTTCAATAAATATCAAAATCACTTTTCTACAACTTTTTCAGGAGGAATAGCCATTATATGTTCGAACAACAAAAAATCCAAAATTTTACAAATTTCAACATTTAGACAAAAATAAATTAGGAACCTTACTAGAAGTTTAAACAGCTATTACAAATTCCGAAGAACCCTAGTTTCCTCACACAAAACCGTCTAAAATCATTAAAATCACTTTTCTACGACTTGTATTTCAGGAGGACTAGCCATTTAGATGTTCGAACCACAAAAATCCAAAAATTTCCAATATCAAAATTTTGACAAAAGAATTAAAGACCTGTACTCAAAAGTATAACAGCTTTTACAAATCCGAAGACACCATGGTATTCCTCACACAAAACCTTTCTAAAAATATCAAAATCTCTTTTCTACGACTGTATTTCAGGAAGAATAGCCATTTATATGTCGAACAACAAAAATCCAAAAAATTCCAAATTTCAACATTTTGACAAAATAAATTAAGAAACCTATATTATTGACACCGGCACTTTACAAATCCGAAGACACCATGTTATTCCTCACACAAAAACCTTTCTAAAAATATCAAAATCACTTTCTACGACTGTATTCAGTGAGAATAGCCATTTATATTTCGCGAACCACAAAAAACCAAAAAAATTTAAAATATCAAAATTTTTACAAAAATAAATTAAAAAAGTTACTCCCAAAAGTATAACAGCTATACAAAATCCGAAGATACCATGTATTCCTCACACAAAAAACCTTTCAAAATATCAAAATCACTTCAGCAACTTCAGTTCAAGTTTAGCCATTTATATGTTCGAACAACAAAAATCCAAAAAATTTACAATTTCAAAAATTGACAAAAATAAAATAAAAAACAGTTACGCCATATGTATAACAGCTATTACAAATCCGAAAACCTCGTAATCCTCACACAAAACCTTTCTAAAAAATACAAACACTTACATTCTCTAAAAACTTGTAATTTCAGGAGAATAAGCCATTATATGTCTCGAACCACAAACAATCCAAAATTCCCCCAAATTTCACATTTTGACAAAAAAAATTAAAAACCTGTTATCCAAATATAACAGCTATACAAATCCGAAGATACCATAGTATTCTCACACAAAAACCTTTCTAAGAAATATCAAAATCACTTTTCTACGACTTGTTTCAGGAGGAATAGCCATTATATGTTCGAACAACAAAAATCCAAAAATTCCAAATTTTCAACATTTGACAAAAATAAATTAAGAACCGGTTATCCAAAAGTCTAACAGCTATTACAATCCCGACACCCTAGTTTCCTCACACAAAAACCTTTCAACAAATATCAAAATCACTTCTACGACTTGTAATTCAGGAGGAATAGCCATATATTTCGAACCACAAAAATCCAAAATTTACAAATATCAAAATTACAAAAATACATTAAGAACCTGTTACTCCAAAAGTAAACAGCTATTACAAATCCGAATACACCATAGTATTCCTCACACAAACTTTCTAAAAATATAGAAATCACTTCTACGACTTGTATTTCAGGAGGAAATACCCATTATATGTTCGAACCACAAAAGAAATCAAAAAAAATAACAATTTTTCAAAATTTGACAAAAATAAATAAGAACCATTTCCAAAAGGATAACAGCTATTACAAATCCGAAACACCCATATATTCCTCACACAAAACACCTTTCTAAAAAATAAATACTTTTCTAAGACTTTGTATTCAGGAGAATAGCCCATTTTTATAGTGTCAACACAAAAATCAAACATTTACAATTTCACATTTAATATAAATAATTAAAAAACCTGTTACTCCAAAAAGATACAGCTATTACCCAAATCACGAAGACACCTAGTTTCCTCACACACAACCTTTTAAAAAATATCAAAAATCACTTTCTAACTGTATTTTCAGGAGAATAGCCATTTATATGTTCGAACAACAAAAAATCCAAAAAATTTACAAATTTCAACATATTGACAAAAATAAATTAAGAATGTTACTCCAAAAGATTAACAGCTATTACAAATCCGAAGACACCTAGTGTTCCACACAAAAAACCTTTCAAAAATATCAAAATTCATCTTTTCTACGACGCTATTTCAGAGAATATGCCATTTATTGCTTCACACAAAATCAAAATTTCCAAATATCAAAATTCGACAAAAAGTAAATTTAGAAACCTTTACTCCAAAAAAGTATTAACAGCTATTACAAATACGAAGACACCATGGTCCTCACTACAAACTTGCTTAAAAAATACAAAATCACTTTTCTGACACTTGTATTCAGGAAGGAATAGCCTTTATATGTCGACCACAAAAATCCAAAAAATTCCAAATTCAAAATATTTGAACAAAAAAAATAAAAACCTTGTTTATACAAAATCCCCTGTTACAATCGAAGACACCATGGGTATTCCTCACACAAAACACTTTTTCTAAAAATATCCAAAATCACTTTTCTGACGACTTGATTTCAGGAGAGAATAGCCATATATGTCTCGGAACAACAAAAATCCCAAAAATTTTCCAAATATTCAAACAATTTTGACAAAATAAATTAAGAAACCTATATTATTGACACCGGCACGGAGATCAATGCAAATACGAAGATGACACCCTAGGTTCCCACACAAAAAACCTTTCTAAAATATATCAAAATCACTTTTTCACGACTTGGTATTTCAGAGATAGCACACTTTATATCGTTCGAACCACAAAAATCAAAAAATTTACAAATTTAACATTTTGACAAAATAAGTAAAAAGCCTTACTCCCAAACATAACACTAAAAATCGAAGATACCATAGTATTCCCACACAAAAACCTTTCAAAAAATACTCAAAATCACTTTCTACGACGTATTCAGAGCATAAAAAATAGAAAGTTTGAAATAGTAACAAAAAATCAAAAATCCAAATTTCAACATTTACAAATAATAAATAAACAAACCTAATTCACTCCAAAAGCATAAACAGCATTACAAATCCGAAGACACCATGCTATTCCTCACTACTAAGTATACTCTTTTCTAAGATGATTATCAAAAATCAAACTTCTACGGGATTTGTATTTCAGGAGGAATAGCCATATATATGTTACCACCAAAAATCCAAAAAAAATTTACTATATTCACCATTTTGACAAAAATAAATTAAAAACCTTACTCCAAAAGTATAACAGCTTACAAATCCAAAGACAAGACACCATAGTATCTCACCATTTCTCCGC
>JABUQX010067202.1:20000-28987 GCA_015478945.1 Trachelipus rathkii | reverse complement strand
GATAAAAGTCCACATAAGTCCGTAAAAACCGGTAAAAGTCCACAAAAGCCAGTAAAAAACAGAAAGCATACTATTTACCCCCCTTGGCTGTTAGTCACACCTCTTATTGATTTACTGAATTTACATGCTTTAGGTTGTAGATTTTACATAAATATGTCATGGTTAAAGCCAGTTAAACACATATGGTTTTTTTTAAAGCAGTAAAGCAGTAAAACAAAAGCTTTATACTAAATCCTTAGAGTGTTAAGCTTAACACCTCTACTTGATTTACTGACAAACTTACTGCCCATTTAAGGTATGTATTGTTAATTGTTTTTAACTTACATTTCTAATTTTAGATAAAATAATAAAATGTTTATATACCAGACACTCTGGTTTTTTTCTTCTTACATTACAATTTTTTAAAAATTTTATAAATAAAAAAGTATTTAAGTAAAATATAAAAGATGTCTTTAATGAGTTACAGGTTTTAGGTTCCCGAAAATGTTTTTAATAAAAATGTTCAGGTATGAATAAAATGGAATGGAATATGATGTGAAATTCGACGCGCAGCGGCGCGGGGGTACGCGGGGGATATGGCGCCTGCGGGGCACGCCGGCGAGCTTACGCCGCGAAACTATGCGCCTCATGGGGCGACGCGATCTGGGCGGCTGGACGCGGCCGGCGACGCACCTGCGGGTGCTGGCTTCGTGGGCCTTCCACGCGGCCTGGACCGGCTGCCGACCTTGGGTAGATACAGATTATAACATAGGGGTTAAGACACATTAATATAATCTTTTGCTTGAAGTAGGGTAGACGATGAGCCAACAAAGATGATCTGCACAAGATGGAATCATCAATATTATAGATGGTCATCAAAGATGACGTATCCACAAAATCAGTCATCAAAGACTAGAACCCTTCCAAAGTATGAGCTACCAATGCTGAGCAATCGACCAACCCAAACACCCAACCAAACCAACAAAACGCTTATTTAATGCTGACGCGCCCATCAAAGTTGACGGGCATCAAAGTTGAGGCATTCAAAGATGAGACATTAAAAGATGAGTCAGTAACGTGTAAGTGTTCTACCACCATGTGTGGGTGTGAGTGTAAGTGTAATTGTAAGTGTCATAGTAAGTGTCTATGGACAGTGTAAGTGCTTATAAGTGTCATAATGTGTATAAGTGTCAACGTGAATGTGCTCCTATAAGTGTTATAGTGGATGTGTGTATAAGTGTCGTGTGTGTGCAAGTAATATATATATAAATATATATCTACAAAACACAAATACACACAAACAAACAAACATTCAAACAAAAAAAAAATACTATATAAAATATATATAAGATAATATTAGATATGATAATATATATATATATATATATATATAATATATATATATATGATATAATATAGTATATATATATATATATATATATATTATACTATATATATAATTATATATAGCTATAAGTGATAGAAAAAGATAACTCATGGATAGCAGCATCCCTAGCAGCTTGAATATAGCACCAAAATCGATTCCCTCATACCTTATAAGCTAGATGGGTTAGATACCCATATTAGGGCTATTCGGGCTCAGGGGAGGCTAGAAAAGGCTTGGAAAAAAGTGGCACTCCAGTTGGCACTATGTGGCACTCACTTGCCACTATGTGGCACTCACTTGCCACTCATTGGCACTCACTTTGGCACTCTTGGCACTCATTGGCCACTCACTTGGCACTCAAACATGTGCACTCAAAGAAACACTAAGTTAGAAGCATCCCTAGATACTTCTATACGGTGTTCTGGAACCATCAAAGTTTTGAACCCATCATAAGTCGGAAGGTCATCAAAGCTTGCAATCATCAATATGAGATGCCAACAAAGATGACGGCATCAAAACTTGAGCCATCAAAGTTGTAGGGGCACGCGTAGGCTAGGTATAGGTGTTAACGCTAGGTGAGGCTGGGTGGAGTCTTAGGTGTAGTTTGTTTAGTGTTAGGCTATGTGAAGGCTGGGTGGCGGCTAGGTGTAGGTGTAGGTTAGGCTAGGTGAAGGCTGGCGTGAGAGGATAGGTGAGTGTAGGCTAGGGGCCACCACAGGGCTAGACACGCGCCTGGAAATCTTACGGTGGTAGGTGCTGGCTAGGATGAAGGAATGGTGTGGAAAGGCTAGGTGTAGGTGTAGGTCTAAGGTTTGAAGGTAAGGTGGGTAGGCGGGTGTAGGCTATTGGGAGGCCTATATGAGAGGTGGGTGTGGCTAGGAGTAGGCGCTAGGGTGTGTAGTGTATGTGTGTGTGCTGTGTGCAGATTGAGTGTGAGTGTAAGTAAATATCTGTGTGTAAGTAAATCTGTGTGAAGTAAAGCTGTGTGTGTGTGTAAGTAAACTGTGTGTGTGTGTGTGTGTAGTGGTGTGGGATAAAATCTGTGTGTGTGTGTGTGTGTGTGTGTGTGGTGTGTGTAGTGATGTGTAATGTGTCAGCATTAGGGGTGATAATTATATATTATATATAATTATAACTTAATATACTATATATACTATATATAATATACTTATATTATATATACTATATATATATATATATACTATACTATATATATATATATGTATATATATATATGATAATATATATACTTATATAGTATATATACTAATATATATATACTATATAATATATATATATATATATACATATATATACATTATATATATATTATATATATATTATATATATAATATTAGGTTATTAATATACTATATATATATTATAATATATATCATATAATAATATATATATATATATATAGCATATAATAATATATATATATATATATATATATATTATATATATTATAATAATTATATTCTATATATTATGTTTGGGTAGTGGGGTTTACTGGACAGGTCCTCGATCAGAGCCCCATCTTGACTATTTTTACTGTCTCTATATGCTTAATGTCTTAATCACCATTAATACTATTATAATATATTATATATATTTACTTATATTATATATATATATGACCTATATATTATATATTATATAGATTTCCTTATATCCACACAAACCTTTCCCCAACCCCTCCAACCCCACCAACCCGGCAGCCCTGTATACCTAAAGTTTTATATATAGTCTTAATAATAATTATATAAGATATTTATTATATAGTATATACTATATATAGTATATATATATTCTAATCAATTAGGATTTCCACTCCCGATCGTTTGGCCCACCGCGCTTTTAGTTCCACAGATACCGCTCAGTGCTACCCTCTAGAGCCACCAACAACTCAACTAAAACATCTCACGTAAATTGATAAACTTGCATAACTTATTTTAACAATAAAAATACACTCTTAGATACCACCAATAACAAATTCCTTCGATTATCACCTCCACTATCAGCATCATCCATCTATCTCCAATCTACATTGATTCCACATGCATTACTTACACCCATCAACTTCATCTCTTGATTATTACACATACTACATTCATTCATTTCTCATACATTCCACTCCTATTCATTATCTCCCCCAATCCTATCCATAAATCCACGTGTTAACAACATGCTGGCACACACTTAATAGCATCCTCTACACTGAGAGTGCCTCGCAACATGCTCGCGCCGCACGAGCCACAAAACACTCCTCCCCCATCCCTCCTCCTTCCATCCTCCTCAACCCCACTCTATCCACACTACCTAATCACGCGCGTGACCACCAACAACCACTCAAATATCAACCATAACTCCCCATACAATACCCAGCGGCGTAACTCGAGCGTGCACCAACGTGCACCCACCCACCTCCACTTCATCAATAATACTACCCATACACCCAATATACCCCGCCCACACCACGAACGCTCTGCTCGGCGTTGGCTCACGTCTCTCCTACCCTACCTACTACTACAATCCCCCCCCCACCCACCTATATCACCACATACCACCCCCCACCATCCCCCCCATAAAATCCCATATATCACCCTCCTACCTCATATATATATATATTATATATAATATATATAATGTTATATATAATTATTTTTATTATTATTAATTATTATTATTATTATTATTATTCTTATTATTATTAATTGACTTATTATTATTTATTATTATTATTATTATTATTATCTATTACATTATTATTATTTTTTATTATTTTATCTATTTTTATTATATTGTTATTATTATTTTTTATATTATTATTTCATTAATTTATTTTATTAGTACTTATTATTATTATTATTATTATATTATTCTTTATATTATTATTATTATATTATTATTATATCTATTATTATAATTTTAAACTTCGATTCTCATTTCTTATCTATACCTGAATTAAAATTTTATATTCTCTTCACATCATCTAGCGTTGGACGTGCTAAGTAAAAGGTCTGGATTGCCCTTGATATAGTGTCCTATTTGGAAATATGACCCGGATAGATCTCGAGCGGTGAAAGACGTTAAGGTTGACGGTAGGTAAGGAAGGTTAAAAAAACAGATGAAAAGGACGGACTTGAAAATCGTGAGTACAATGGACCACATGGGTGCGGGTGTGTGTGTTGTGTGTGATATGTGTGTGTGTGTGTGATCGTGGCTGTCGTTGTGTACATTCCACTATCGTGATAGTGTAGATGAGGATGTAGGTGTGTGCTTCAAGTTAGAAAATACACATACATAGCGTACACCAGATCATTACCTAACGCAATAGCGATCTTAAGGTCCTGCAACATGACGTCAAGACCGGAAATTTAGTGTGGGCCAAAGCACTACCCAACGGAAGACCAAAGCGACGCGGTGTTAAAATAGGGGGCAATACGTACGACGGAGGCTTCGCCTCCGTCAAGCAAGCCCCTTCTTCGAAACGGAACCGGAAAAGGTACAGGCCAAAAAATTACAAGGCCAAAAAAAGGTCAAGGCCAAAAAAATTTGGCTAAAAGATTCGGTTTGCATAAAAAGTCAAGGTCAGCAAAGTCAAGGTCGGTCAGGTCAGTCAAGGTCGTCGTCCAATATGTACCTCACTTGCGTTGTGGCGATTGACATATCCAAAGGCATTTGACCGGTTATGGGCACGCGGTCAGCTGCTCTCCAAGCTACGAGAATTTGGGGTTTCCTGCTTCACTGTTTGTCTACTTATGTTCAAGTTTTCTCCAAATCGGCTCAATACACATATTGTTGACGGGGCGCCTACTTCTTCTTTACTGTCAATTGTATCTGTTCAAGGGTTTTCTGTCTATATTCCTACTTATTCTTACCCTTTTCAGTTAATGATCTTCTCACCTGCACATCTAACTCTATCCCTCACTATGCCAATGACTCGACCCTTCATTCTTCACTCATTTCAATTCTGCTCCTTGTTTTAACTTCCTAGAATTGCCTCTCGTTCTTAATCTTTCCGATCTATATTTCGCGATCTGGACACGAATTCTCCCGTTTGGCGGTCGTCTCAACCTTTGATGAATTTAATTCTTTAAAAACTCAACTTCTACACAATCTCCCTCTCTCATAAAACACCTTCCAGACGTTTGACTATCTCTTTCCGACGGTTCTTCGTACTCTCCTGTTGACAATATAACCATCCTTGGCCTTAACAATTTAACAAAATAAATAGTCTTGGAAACCTTCAAAGCATGGTTGCTAGGCGGCCTCAAAGAAATTGGGGGTTCTGTTTAGACCTGCGAAGACTTTTCTTCTCTCTTCTCAGTTACTCCAGATATACACAGGGCCTCATCCCCCTTGTCATTGGAAGTCAACTGCGTTCTTCATATCTGGGGGGCTCTGGTTCTCACCCGCGCTGTATTGGCGAACAGGGTCGAGCACAAGGCCAAAGAATTAATAAATTGTTCCCGTACTTCCACTTCACTGACACTCCTCTCTCTATCTTTGCGGCACAATGGTATCGCTTTATTCTTTTTTCTATAGGTACACCGCAGCGGCAAGTGCTCGAGAGGAAACCTAAACTTGCGTACCACCACCTTTACGACGCCGCGTAGCACAAGGGGCTGCCTGTGTCTGCGCATTGAGTTTTTGCGTGCGATATTTGGTAACTCCAACGCCTAGTACGCTGCGCGTGCTTCCTTCTTTCCTGCCACTCTGTTCTGTTTCTTTCCTCTTCCATCTTCTGCTGTGAACTCTCTGAATTTAATTTCCCTCACTTCAAAGCTTGCGTCGGTGCTCATCTGCGTAATTTGCATTAGTTGGTGAGCTTCTGAGTCGTGTAACACCCCATCCTTGAATATGGCTCTGCCCGTTGAGTCTGGCTCCGGTGACAACTATAACAACTATATATCTACCCCAATACTATAATAATATATATTATTCATATATATTCTATACTATATATATATAATTATATCTAAAATATATATATAATATATAATATATATATAATATTATATATATATATATATATATATACTATATATATATATATACTTATATATATAGTATATACATATATACTATATATACATAATACATACTACTATAGATATATCATATACTCTATATACTATATCTCTATTAACATATAGTATCTAATATATATATATATATATATATATATATATATATATAAAAGATTTGGGACAGGTTTTATAATAAATACTGATTATTAAAAAATTAAAAATTTGCAATAAAAATAAAAAATAATAAAAATGTGATGTCGAGTTTTTGGTATTGCTATAAATAAAATGGAAAAGAAATTGATGATATCACTCATTCTGCTAAATTTTTGTCGAAAAAAAGCAATAAAATTTTGATACTTCGATGCAGGCGCTTTGGGGTGTGAAAATACCCTAAACCTAACCAAACTTATTCCTGTTGGTGCGAAGTTGTTAAAAGGATGAAAAAAGTTAAAATAAAACCTTTTTTATTAAGGCAGAAAATTTCGTATCAGAAACCTGGACGTAGATTCACCCAGAGTGGGATGAAACAACCAACATTTAACATTAAAATTGAAAATGTTCCACATAATGCTTTTTTATCCAATTTTTAAGTGCACTGTTTTAATTATATTTTTTAAGTATCAAATACGACATTAGTCAGAAGCAATTTTTTTCTAATTCTAAGGAATTAATGCGTAAAATTAATTCAATCGTAAAGGGAAACTACTATTCTTTGAATGTATATTTGTAGTGCGAACCTCGTCGATTAACATATGACGGCCTTAATACAAAACAAAAAATTCAAATTAACTCCCGTTTTGAATCTACTAGCGTCAGAAGAACAGAATATTTCTCAATGAAAGCCGCAAAAATAGTAATATGAAACGATGAAAATTTTCGAGAAAATAAAAAAATGAAGGAATAAATAAATAAATAAATAAATAAAAATAAATAAATAAATAAATAAATAAATAAAATATAAAATAAATAAATAAATAAATATAATAAATTACCTTTTCAGTAACAACTTCAATTGTAGGTCCCCGAATTGTAAGTATTCTGAATTGAACTTTCTGTCCTGGTTTGTACAAAAACTTATCCGTTGAGATAAATACTCTCTCCTCTTGCTCAGCCATAGTAAGGTTAACCTTTTCTTCAACAAGTTCAGAGTTCAAAGAACCTCGAAGTTGTAATGTAAGTTTTCCTATCTTGTTTTCAGTTTCAGGAACGGAAACATTTACGCATACGAAAGATTCTCCTACGAATGAAAACAAAGTCAAAAGATATTTTAAATGACTCATAATCTAAACAAACTAGAAACATCCGATAATGAGTCTTATATACAAATTCCATTAAGAAATATTTTTAATTTTTCTGCAAAATTTTATTTGCAGTTGATGCATTGCAATTAAACGCATACACTTTAATAATAATAATAATAATAATAATAATAATAATAATAATAATAATAATAATAATAATAATAATAATAATAATAATAATAATAATAATAATAATAATAATAATATAATTAAAAAATAAAAATTCAATATTAATGAAAAAATAATAATATTTATAATATTTAAAATATTTTTGTTTATAAAACAAAAATAAAAATGAAAATGAAAATAAAAATAATAATAATAAAAAAAAAATAATACATAATAGTAATCATAATGAGAATAATAAAGATATATAATAATAATAATAATAATAATAATAATAAAATATAATAATAATAATAATAATAATACATAATAATAATAACAATCATTAAATAATAATAACAATAAAACAGTAATAATGTAATAATAATAATGCAATGATCTTAATAAATAATAATTAGAATATTAACGATGGTTTCGATAATAATAATAATAATATAATAATAATAATAATAGTAATAATAAATCATAATAATAGATAATAATAATAATAATAATAATAAATAATAATAATAATAATAATAATAATAATAATAATAATAATAATAATAATAATAATAATAATAATAATAATAATAATAATAATAATAATAATAATAATAATAACCAATAAGCAACATAATTATAAAAACAATCAATACTAATAACTAACAATATTAATTAAAATATGATCATAATAATACATAATATATATAATAACAATAACAATAATAACAATTATATAATACTTACTATAACAATAATAACATAATAATAATAATAATAATAATAATAATAATAATAATAATTTCAAATACCTGTTGAAAAAGTGATCCTCGTCTCGTTCTGTATAACTTTTTTGTCAACCGCTTCAAAGAGGCTGTATTCAAGTTCATCTTGATTTGAAAAAATTCCATTTGTGAGAGAAACGCAGATCTGAGTGTAACTCTACATCCACGTAAAAGGGTTGTTACTCATTGTATCCCACTCTATATAAAGAAAAATTTAAAAATGGAACAATTATTCTGCTTAAAACAATTTAATTTATTCATAAGTTAGATTAATGGAGAATCGAAATATGTACAGCTTTAAAAATAGAAGTATTTGCAAATGAAACCAAGTTATGCAATATATGTAGCTTACATAGATTCTATGTAGATTATAAAGGAATCGATGAGAAGA
>JABUQX010067201.1:0-15000 GCA_015478945.1 Trachelipus rathkii | reverse complement strand
TATATATATATATATATATATATATATATATAATATATTTATTTAATTTATATATATATCTATATATATATATAATATATATATATATTATATATCATATATAATATATATATATATATATATATATATAGTATAATATATATGCTCTGCATAATTTATGATACAATTTTAAGGGACGGCAAAAATTCACTGAAATAATTTCTCAAAGGAGGAAAAGATCAAACAAGGGGGAAATTTATACTTTTGATAGCTTTCAAGCCAAAATGAAGTCTTCAGATAAATAGAGCATGATTCAGCGTACATTTTATCTCTTCTCTAAACAAATTTCACCGCGAAGGGTTAAATTTCTACATTTCAATTCTCTTTTTGGATGGTAGACTTGAGATGTTATATTTATTTCTTGAAGGATGACGATATCTATCCAATTTTTTTCCACTGCCCATAGATTCTAGCTAAGGTAGTCGAATATCACTTTGTGCCTTCCATAGGATATGTTGGAGGAGAAAACCTGAAGCCTCTTAAGGTTACAGAGAGGCCACCACATTATTTCTGGACTTTCGTATTTTTCCTTATTCATGGAAGTGTAGTGACGGTGGCTGACTGAAGTATGAATTCTCGTCCCATTCAAATATGGGTTTCATATTTTTTTTTACTCCAGTTTACTATCGCCAGAGCTTCTTTCTCAATAACCGAATACCTCTGCTGCGTTGGAAACAGCTTTTAGCTACCATAAACCACTGGATGTAGGATTCCGTCTTCTTCTTGTAGCAAAACATATCCTAAAGTAGTATCTGAGGCATCCACTTGTAAAGTAAACACCTTTTCCAACTGGGCATCTGTAGGATTGGTTTTGATGAAAGGGCTTTCTTTAATTTTTCGAAGGCTTCTTGGTGTTCAATCTTCCATTTTACTTTCGTCTGCTCTCCTTTCTTAGTCAACTCTGTCAAAGGAGATGCAATCTCCGCATACCCTTTTACAAAGTCGCGGCAACAAGCAGTGAGCCCTAGAAAATACCTAACTTGCTTCTTGTTTTTTGGTGGCTCCGCCTTTGAGTTTTTTTCTACATTTTCATTATGTAGACCCTTTACACCATTTCCTATTTGGTGTCCTAGGAATTCTACACTGGATGATGCAAATTCGCACTTAGAAGGGCGGATGGTATATCCTTCTTCCTGCAAGCGTTTTAGTACAATTCTTATCGTGTCCAAGTGTCGGTTCCAGGTCGGGGAACGAATTATAATGTCATCGATATAAAAGTCGACATCATTTATTTCGTCTAATATTCTCCTCATTGCTTTCATCAGAGTTGCGCCGGCGTTAACCATTCCAAATGGCAGCTTAACATATTGATAGTGCCCATCTTGGGTGGAAAATCCTGTCTTGTAGGCGTCTTCACTTTTTTTGGAATCTGCCAGTAACCTTTAGACAAGTCGAGATTGCTATAATACTTGTCAGCAGCAAATTTGGTGAACAATGTTTGTGTTGTCATCATAGGTTCGGGATCAAAAATAGTAGCTTTGTTTAAAGCATGATAGTCTGAACATACTCTTTTTGTGCCATCCTTCTTCTGCATAACTACAACTGGAGCTGCGTAAGGTGAGGTTGATTTGACGATTACTCCCATTTTCAACATCTTATCAATTTCTTTCTTCAGTTCAGTCCTGGTAGTATAAGGCAAGATGTAGGGTTTAATTCTAATTGGATTTTCATCAATCAGATCTATCACGTGTTGGTCTTGGCGTGCTGTTCCTGGGATATTGTAAACATTTCACTACGGGGCTTTAAAACACTCATAAGTTCTGCTCTCATTTTATCTGAAATTTCATCACAGATCTTTACATCTTTTAAACTTTCATTTCTTTTTAGGCAGTGTCCATCACAGATACATATATGTTTTCTTCGTTTTCATCTTCACGAAGAATAGCCAAAGCTCCAATCTCTTGATCCTCGTTCCTTTCTGTGACACAATCTTCATCTCTGGAGATGTACTTCTTCAGAAGGTTTCTGTGGTAAGTTTTAACCAAATCTCCAACTTTTACCTTATAATTCTCCTTGCCATAAGGAGCAATCACTTCATATGGTCCGCCCCATCTCATTAATTAAGAAACTTTATTAGGTTTCTTTTGTTTTTTGCAAGTTCATAGATCTAGAGAATGAGGGCTAGTTTGAATTTTCATGTAAGCCTTAAGAATATAAAAAATAAAGGATATTTAAATTAATCTGAATAGTTGAGGGACGTATTGTTGAGTATTTGCGAATGGCGCTTCAATGTTGCCAGAGTGAATGAATGGAGGCTAATGAACTTAATATATGTGTAGATTCATTATTATTGCTTTGTATTTATTTGCTGAATGGAAAGCGTGAGTGAAAAATAATGCTAGAATAAAATGAAAAAGTCAAATAAGCTACGTGTTCCACATTAAGCCTAAAAGAACGTTTTTGAAGATAAAGTTTTTTTTTTTTTTTTTTTTTTTTTTTTTTTTTTTTTTTTTTTTTTTTTTTTTTTTTTTTTTTTTTTTTTTAAGTTTTTTTGTTTCGCATGTGAATTCCACAAAAAAATAGGTTAGCTGGTCTTCGTACAAAGTAGTGTGATACACCACTAACTCTTCTCAAATGATAAGGTTGGGAAGTGTAAAGAGAGGATGTTGCATATATTTTATTAATTCATCGCCTTGGTAACCATAAGGGCCATACTTAAAAAATACTTAAAAATCAAGTTTATAACTTGAGCTCAGAATTAAATTAAATTTAACTTAATTTAATTTAATTTAATTTAATTTATTTTAATTTCAGCTATCCTACTTTGAGAAAAACATTAAAGGTCAATTATGTGACTTGTTTTGACCCTTCACGGACAGACGTACAATGCCATTTAAAACAATATCTTTTAGCTCTGGGGACAACAACAGCAAAAGATCCGTTACACTCGCCATTCTTTTTATGCAATGATATATTTATCCTTGGATAGAATTTCATTATCCTCTGATCTTTATACTAATTTGATAATTCTCCAATTAACCTCTTAAGTCTGAACATTTTAGTGATAGTTTGTATTGAGGGCTTTGGTTTATAAATCTTAATATAAGATCATACTTGAAGACCCCCATTCGTAATTAGCAAGGCTTATTTAAAGGGTTTCTTAAACAAACCAGCGACTTGTATTATTTGCAGTGGAAATTTTTTTATATCCTTTGATTAATATTATTTTATAAATTAAGCATTAAAAAAAAAAAAAAAAACTTCAAAAGATTGCACTGTAAATACCGATGTTGTTCAGAATGGACATCTTAGGGGCTGTTTAGGTTGAATAGAAATTGATAAAATGAGGAATGAAACGATATTAGAAGAGTCTGGTGTGGTGTGAAGGAAAGGAATAAATGAAGACGAGAATAAAATGAAAGTACGTAGATGGTTTTGGTCATGTGGAAAGGACTTAGATGAATAGTTCCCGGTTGTGTTAAAGGCGACACGCAACCCCTAGAGCGACATACATATATACACCCCCAACCGCCGAGAACTCTCCACTGCCCACATCGATACACAGCCCACACAACCACAGCGCGCCAAATACGCAACAGCCACAACACACCATCAGCAGCACGCGGGCCGCCACCAACACGAGAAAACAGCAACCCAACCAGAAGAAACCAAAAGCCTCAGCCATCCGGACCCCAAGCCTTCAAGCCACACCACAACACGGACCAAAACCCATCTCTCGCCCAACGCCCCACCACGACAAAGACCACAAGAACATCGACCCCATAATAGGAGTGAATGGCGGGGTTTTGTAGAAGGGGGTATGGTTTTGGCCCACCTAGGGCCAAGGGATGAACCCAACGTTGACGAGATGCCATAGTTGAGGGTCCGTCGCCCGGTAGGTCCATTGAATTCTAGGGTGGATTCTTCTGGACTGCGCACGGTTTCTCACTAAAAGGCTATTAAGGGGCGGTAAGGCTGGGTTATCTTTCACTTGCGTCATGTTCTTTTACTACTTTTCTTTTTCCGGTACATGTTTTCGCACCGCACCCCCAAACTCAATCTGGGGAAAGAAGTGGGTGCAATGATTCATGATATATATATATAAGCCATATATATTAAACTCATATATATATAATATATATATAATATATATATATATATATAAATCTATATATAGATATATATGCGATCATATATATATATATATATATTTAAATATACTACTTACTATAAGTATATATATATATATACATATTATATATATATATATATTATAGTATGAAATAAACGCTATTATAGTATATATATATATATATATATATATATATATATATACTATATATATAAATAATATATATCCCAGCTGGTTTCGGACAGGAAAGCCTCTACGTTTCACTTCTTCTGATATCTTCCCTAAAAAAAAAAAAATAAAAGCCAACTCTAAACCAGTAAATTCAACAATTACTGTATTTTACTATTAAAATAATGTTTAAAATGTATACAAGAACACTAATTTTACCCATTAAGATCATTTATTCTCTTTGCGAAACATTATATTTCATAGGTCATTGGACTGGAGGAATTGTCGATTTGTGACCTCCAGGAAAGTAAGTTTATTAATGCTTTTCAAACACCGGTGTCCCATGCTGTCATGGCAACCGTAAATAGAAACCTTATTTCATATTTTGTCTATTTTGAGGATTTTTCCACAAGCCTCCTCTCGAACACGTCATTAAATAACTCCTCCCAAAATTATGTTGAAACCAAATAAAGAAGAAAACACTATTTAAAAAAAAAAAATTAAATAAAAAAAAAACTATTTAATATATATATTTAATGTATATTACATATATTTATATAATATATTATATTTATATATATTATATATATTTATATATATAATTATATATATATATTCTATATTATATAATTATATATATTGATATATATATATATATATATATAATATAATTACTATTATAGTATATTATATATATATATATATATATATAGTATATATATATTATATAATACTATATATATATATTATATATTATTTATTATTTATATATATATATATACTTATATATATATATATATATATTATATATTTATATATATTAAATATATATTATAATATATTATCATATCAAAATACTATTAGAATATACTACCTCACTATATATATATTATACTATATATATAATATAATATATATTATATTCTATATATAAATAAACTAATTATATATATATATATATATATATATATAGATAAAGAGAGACGAGCCGGAGACGAGAGAGAGACAAAATGCCAGAAAGAACGAGAGGAAGAGAAGAGGAGAGAGAGAGGAGGGAGAGAGAGAGAAAGAGGATAAGAGAGAAGAGAGAGAACGGAGAAGAGGAGAGGAGAAGGAGAGGAGAGTGTATAAAATTACTATCATGACACCGGTTTGCCAAGGTAGAGCATAGGAAAGTCCCAGTGGAACTCATGGCAACGCTAATCCGAGCACGTAAGATTTTAGTGTGATAGAGGCTGTATTTTGATCACCCTGTCAATCAAGTCTAAGGTTAACTCTAAACTGGCAGGATAGTACCATCCTTCATGATGGAATTGTTGCAATAACCATTAAGATGCATACCGTTTTTTGTATGCGATTATGGAACTAGATGAATATAACTGGTGTGCCAAAGGTTTTGGTCACGCACGCAGGATTAAAGCGAGAGAGTATTTGACCTCTAACAAGTTTTTAAATCCGGCACGGGACGGTAAGTATGTAGAAATAAGATGGTTAAAGAGAACTTCCCTCCCGGTTTTAAATTATTGAGGGTTGTTAGTCTGGCGGCGTACCGAGTTTATCCTGTTCTTATATTGCAACTTTAATCAAGCAGGTTACCGAAAGTTATGGCAAAAGTTATTTTTCCAAGGTTTATGTGTTATCATTTAAGATTTAGTTTTGAAAAATGTTATATTGAGGTGGAGTACGTTGAATACTGGTTTATTTTGTTCCAGATTTGATATGTTTTGTCTTGTCCGGTTTTCATGTTATTTAGCTTTATGAAATTATTTTATATATGACGTTCTCATTTTATTTTTAAATTAATTCTAAGTTTTATTTCAAATTAAATTTAAACAATGCGCCTTTGTATGTTGAATTATTATATTTAAAATTTATTATATTTATATTCACTGTCGTGACACACAATTTTTAAAATACATTAGTCAATATTTTATATTATAATATATATCTCATCATATTAATATATATATATACATATATTTATTATATATATATATAATACTATATATATTTATATATATATATAATATAGTATATATATATATTTAATATATTATATATATATATATATATATTATATTATAAATTTATATTATATATATTACTATATAATATTATATTATATATATTATCTAAAGTATATATATATTAAAGATATATAATTATGATATTATAATATTATATAATATATATATATTATATTATATATAATATTAATATTATTATATATATATATATATATATATATTATAATTGAATTAATGTTGGTATATATATATATATTACTACTATCCATATAAATAGCGATTACAGTTTTGGTTTCAATATCTACATACTTCCTTTTCGGCCAACTATTCAATCTTTCTATTGAACCTTTATATATATATATAATATATAAATAATATATATATCAAGGCACGAATCAGTAACGTTATACTCAGGGCTATTTCTTACTATATATAATATATATATCGTATAATATATTAATATTATAATATTATATATATTATATATATTTATATTTATATATATATATATATATATTGATACTATACATAATTAAATATATATAGAATATATATATATATATATATATATAATATATATATATATATGTAAATATCATAATATATATATATTATATTATATATAATATATAATAATATTTAATATATATATAAATATAATAGCAGGGAGAGTACAGATATGAGGATGATATAATCATTTTAATGGTGCGGTCTTTCATCTTTTGCTTCATATTTTTACAATTTACAACAATTTAAAATATCAATAATTTAATGATAAGTCAAACTTAATCCTTAAATCTATAACTAATCATGTGCTGGGGGAGCAAAAGAAGATAGAATGAGTCTGAAGAGTGTCGTTAGAAGTAGATAAGGCCCGTGGTAGTTGGTGGCTGACTTCATATTGTAGGAATGCTGATGATATGAGATTGTGATGGAAAGATCTATTTCGGGAATTGTATGAATGTTATGGGTACAATGGACATCTGTAGAAGGAAAAATTTGAGGAGCAAAGAGGGAGAAGTGATGATGTAATTTAGACAGGGCAAATCTTGAATGTGTGTACTGAACAGTGAGGTAGGTGATGTGGTGCTTTGTGTGGGACTGTGTAGTGTGGTGGTGAGATGGGGGGAAGGAGTTAATTGTGGAAGTGATTGGTACGTAGGTAGGCAATTTGTGTGTGTGGAGTTAGAAGATTCTAATGTTTATTTAAGTTTGAGCTTATGATGTGTTTTGACGTTTCATTGAGTGTTGGAGAGTAATTTTGCGTATATTGACATTTGAAATCATGTGTTGCGATGGGGTAGTCGAAGTGTCGGATTTGATGAATGTGCGATAGATACGGTGTGTAACCAATAGTACGACTCGATATGCAAAAAAGCAAAAGAAACCTAATAAAGTTTCTTAATTAATGAGATGGGGCGGACCATATGAAGTGATTGCTCCTTAATGGCAAGTAGAGAAATTATAAGGTGAAAAGTTTGGAAGATTGCGTTAAAAACTTACCACAGAAACCTTCTGAAGAAGTACATCTCCAGAGATGAAGATTGTTTGTCACAGAGAAAGGAACCGAGGGATCAAGGGAGATTTGGAGCTTTGGGCTATTATTATTCTGTGAATTTGAAAACAAGAAAAATATATTGCACTGTTATGACACTGCCGTAAAAAGAAATGGAAAGAGTTCTTGAAGATATAAAAATCTGGTGTGAATGGGGAAATTTCAGATTTAAATGGTGGAGATGAGAGCAGGAAAACTTATGAGTGTTTTTTAGATATTGGAGCCCCCCCCGTAGTGATTAATGTTTACAAATTATTCCCAGGAGGACAGCGCAAAAGCACGCCTAAGACCAACACGTGATAGATTCGTGATGATTGAAAATCCAATTATGAATTAAAACCCTACATCTTGCCTAGGTATGATGGTGAGTGTCTTCCTACAGTAAGTATACTTACCAGGAACTGACTGAACAAGATTAAGATAAATTGATAAGATGTTGGAAAATGGGGTGACTTGATATTTAATTGGGGCGGAGTTATGACTATGACGGTATGGGACCCGAGTAGAGGCGCAGGGCTAATTTTTTGATAAGCGGCCATTCTCTTGACAGTGGGTCCCCGAATGGTCTTTGGGTGAGTCAGATATTGCGTCCAATATCAAGTTCCTTCACCTTACGCAGCTCCAGTTTGTAGTCTGTTGCAGTAAGAAGGAAGGATGGCGGTCATGAAAAGTGATGGTTCGAGTGGATATGCTGGCTAGACTATATCGTAAAGCGTTTAATTAGGAGTGTGGTTTGTTGTACTTTCCTATAAGGTGTATTTTGTATTACTAATTTGTTTTAAGATCTGCCGACACTTATCTCAGGGATCGAGACAAACAACCTAACCCCTGTGTGATGTTCAATCTTGCATAGTTAATTTAGTTCTGAATTCTGAACAAGTTCTCTCTAGTTCTCATACAAGCTTTTTCGGTTCGGAAGGATCAGGTTCAAAGAGTCGTTGATTTTGGCCAGATTCTCAAAGTTGAGAAGAGAAGTTCGGAACGAACAGGGCGGAACATACAACTGTGCATTTTCTACTCAAAATCCGAAGATGATAGGAGGATGAGGCCAAGGTGGCACATGTTGATCACTATGTTAGCTGCTCTATATAGATGTAATTGCTATCGTCCGCAGCACCAGGGACATATTTCTGTAGTTGTAGAGCATATATGATAATGTAGAAAGTAAATACTATGTGAGACTAATAATAAATAATAACTGATCTGAATCTTTATAGTATAAGGTATACTTTATATATAATCTAATATGTAAGAGATGATATATCATAATAATCTAATTTATTATCAAATATTTTACCCTCACGTACCTGGAATACCTCGAAACAGCTGTTTGGACACATAGGATGAATTATATATTATATATAATATATGTTTACTTATCATGATTGTGAGTCTGAGAGTATATAATAACGCTTAGACGGTAAGTATATGAATAAAATTCCAGGACATATGAGTCGCGATGTATATATCTACTACACCATCTCCACCAGCGTTCTAATATTTCCGGCGAATTCGCATTTTAAGTTATAGTTCTTATATAATCCAATGTGGAGTAATATTAATAGGTTAAATGACCCCTAGATTCCACCCTATCCTTAAATATAGTGAATTTAGAAAACCACCAAATGGAGGTAAAATGTGAGAAAATATCTGAGGTATAAGTATATTATATAAGTGATTAATTTATACTACCAACATAGATTGAAATAATTTATATATATATATATAATATATATATATTTTTAGAGACCAATCCGGTGTTCTTGGTTTTTTAGCACCTAGACGGAATCTCACGTTTCCAGACGACACACGGCTGTTTATACAATAAATAATCTCAAATGTCTGAGGCCACCATGAACAACTATAGAAGCAAGGATCATCTTTAATCTAAGGGTTCACTGCTCTTATTACTGGCGACATTTTGATAGACTTCGAAAATTGTGTAAAAGGGATGCGGAGACGCAGAGTCATCTCGTCCGTGCAGTCTCCTTTGACAGGAGAGGCTACCAGTAATGACAAAGAAAGACATTCTTAGAAAATGAGAGCACGAACGTCAAACCGAAAGTTTTCGGACCGATCCAATTCCGAGCGGCCGCTAGAGTGAGTAGTAGACACCAAGGGGAAGCGGGGAACTTTTCGGCAAAAAAACAGGCATATTAACGTTATTATCCAGAGCTAGCCATCTCATTAAAAAATTGACCTGAAAATCGACTATAATACGTGCAAAATGAGCCCCACAGGTTTGACAAGGACAAGCAAGGTGAGCATTATAAAGCAATTACCATCATGGTTGCTCAAAATAAGAAATAAACCTAAATCAAACCTTAGATAAGTATTGGGCTGGTTTTTGCTTACAAGAAGAAGCAGTGGAATCCTACAAGCCAGTGGGCTTATTCGATTTTACTGCTACGCAAAAATGCTTCTTGCCTTCCAATCGCTCTCAGTCTATCGTATCTCTCTGGGCTTTCTCTCTCTTCCCTCCTCTCTCTCTCTCTCTCTTTCTCGTATCTCTCTCTACTCTCTCTCTCTCTTTTGACTGCGATCATATAGCATTCTCTAGCTAATCCTCTCTGTCTCTTGGCCTATATATATGCAGATATGATATTTAAACTCTAGTAGTAAGTATAAAAATAAAAAAATATGAACCATATTTGTAAATGGTAATAACATACTGAATAGATATCTCATACTTATCAGTCATATTTACAGACCACCGTATATCCTAACTAACTTCCTAAAGAATAGGAAAATAATATTACGATATAGATAATATATAGGTACCCAAAACTATGTTATATATATGTTGTCGTACCTCTGTTGATTAACTTACATAGTAATACCTAAGTTTTACAGGTTTCTCATTTCACAAAACATATTCCTAATTAGGTATATAAAGGACCAATATTATATATAGTATATAGTTTGTGAGATATTATCTGTGCAATATATGTAGTTAGACATGTGCGTATCAAATATTATGGGCATAATGTAATTTCTCAACCACTAATGTAAAGGGTGAATTGAGTTCATGGTCCGATTATGAGAACATTGAAACATTTGAAGATCGCCATTCTTCACTGCTTCAAATCGAGTTAGGTGAGGGGGAAATGTAAGATATAAGATGGAACAAGTATGAATGGCATATAGTGAGGAACCATATATTAAGTATTCCTCCAAAATCAACATTTTGGTACAAAAACGCTTTTGAAGATGAAGCTATCAGTATGGGATGCTCTTTCTATAAATAGAAATGACAATGTGAGGTTAGAGTTCCATTCCCATTTGTGATGACTTTAAAAGAATAATATGAAGCCCACATAGTTTACAAAAGTGAAATTTTCTCAAAAACTAAAGAAAACCTAATGCTTAAAACCTTTAAATAAAGTAAAATTGTGGTCTTATTCTAGTATATCGGATAGGAAATAAGAATATACAACTATAATAAAGGTGCTAATGCCTACGTTAGTATATTCATTAACAGAATATAAAGTAAATAACAATACCCTAAGTAAGGTTATAAATATAATATATAATTCGTATATATATTATTATTATATATATTATATATATATATTATAATAGTAAACAGTATTTATGGTATATATAAGTTGATAATGTCAGTTAGGAATTCGTATACATTATGAGTCACTATATTTAAGTATTATATAGTATAAAGAGTACGTTACCATAATGTATATTTTAGTTTATATTGGCATAGTATATAAGTTTACTGAGGAAAAATTTAGGTAGTGAGAATTTAAATAAAAGATAGTTACTACGTATTATTTACGATCCTCTACTCCACTCATACTAGAATATTGGAAGGGTAATAAAATTTAGCAGCCTGAATAAAAGTATATATAATCTAATTTCTCAAAGTTCCGTCTCAAATGTCACAAAATAAAGAGAGATTGAAAATGATTAGATAATTGAGTAGAGCCACACATTATATTTCATTGTACCTATATATAGAATATATAATTATAAATGTTAATAAGGTATATAATGAATGGTGAGTCTTTTCGTGTGGATAACTGTGTGATGTAACTAAAATAGTGGGTAATTAGTGAAGGGGAAAATCGGAACATTTTGTGAAAATTATTGAGGTTTTTTAAGTGTGAGAGAGACAGAGAGGTGATAAAAAAAATGTAGATAAAACGACTAGAAATCATTTATACTATTCGTTATCCTGAAGACTCTCATTTTGGCTTGATCAAAGCTTATTTTCAAAAAGTATATTTCCCTCTGTATTTGCGAATACTATTGATCACTCCTTTGAGAATTATTCAAGTGAATTGCCAGAGTGGAAATGTTAGGAAACATCACAAAAATCGTTTTGTGCTCAAAACCCTTAGAAAGTGGCTATAGATATAACTTTATATATGTAATTCATGGTTCAATCAACTATATTCAAAAAGCATTCAGCAAAAATGAAGCCCAAAATTAACAGTATGACCAGAGACAAGAGTCAGAGAGAAGGGCTAACATCATCACTAGCATATTGTATATATATATATATAATATAATTAATATATATATAGTTTTGTTTTATAGGGGTTTAAATATTATAATATCTTATAAAGCATAAAAAATATAAATTAATATTATATATATTATATAGTATATATATATATTCTTTTTAAATAAATATATTTATTATATATATAATATACTATAGGTTACTAATTAATAATTATATTATAGTCACTAATTTAAATCCACCCTATTATTATATATAATCAAGTTTAAAATAATTTAGATAGTAATAGTATATATATTATATAATATTCATCTATAGATAGTTTATAAAAAGGTAGTGTTAATAGCGACAAGTTAACCCACTATAATACACGTTATTAGCATAAATTTATATAACAAGAGGTTATAATTTATAAATTATTATTTTTTATCAATAGAGCTATGGTATAACTTACTATTTGAATTCGATATAAAACGAAATATAATTTATTTGTTTTATAGTTTATAATATACCTTTCAGAAAAATGTTCTAGTTTGTTATTCTAAATGTTATATGAAGGGCGAGTATGTAAAATTTGGGTAACACTCAAGTTGTTATATTTAAGAACTGGCGTCGTCGATAAGTTATAAGAGATGAGCAGAATCGTATTTGTGTTGTACCTATATGTATCTTATTGGCGTACGTGCCAAGCCTATAAGACGATCAGATGACGGCACATAAATATAAAGTCTAACATTAAAAAATAAGTAGATAGTAGTGGTATCTTGAGTTTAACTATGGTAGCTATATATAACTAATTACTATTATTCTACAAATGAGGGATAGAGTGTTCATTGGTTGTATATTTACCACCAAATATGTCGCGAATATTTTCTATGCTCACTCACCATCCGCCTCCCGAGAGCCCATCAGCACTTGGAAAAAGGAAAAACCAGCTATCCATAATAGAGTGTGTTTCCAATTTTTATGTTTACCTAAACTCAAAATATAACACATGATATCATTATTACTACTAAAATCCACGAAATGAAATAATCAAGAGCGTTCCGAAGTTAATTAATATGCTCAAATACAAATCACTAGAACGAGAGTTCAATTTTTAGTGAATGTATACGTTATGGGAGCACCGACAGACCAAACTTTTCAACTGTTGTATACGCTATGTTCGAGTAAGAGTATCATCGTAGAAAATTCGTTTGGAATATCCAATTGTAATACCATAGGCACATTAGTAGTTGTATTATAAGAAGAGAAGATCCTGAATGCCAATAGAAAGAAAGTAATAATATCCGCCATGTAGATGAAAAAATTAATCGTCTAGTACTCGTATTGAATATGTTCATTAAGTGGATGATAAGAGAACAGCCAAGTGAAGGCCGATATAGCATTTAATTTATTATTGTATATTATTAACTTAGTTTGTAGTTTATTGAAATTGAAATCGGATTATTGAAGATTGGGTATTTAACAACCTTCGAGAACAGTGCTCAAGATAGAGTTTTTATTGATATTTAGCTTTGCAGTTTATGAATCGCGAGTTTCATTAGTTATTAATTGAGGAGAATATACATATGTCTCAGTCTTATGAGTTTCCTAAAAGGGTTAAATCTGTGAAGGCTTGAAGGAGAGAGGAAATTTGCAGAGAGCCCCCAGTATTAGTCCCATATACAAGTATCTTAGTATTACTCTTTATTGAGTTTATAATTATTAGTATATATCCTTCAGTGCGATATAATATATTATATTTATATAATTATTGTATTAAAAGTGTGGATTATGTGAGTTTGGAGATAAAATAAGATGTCAGTTAATGGATTATTGGAAAAATTCTAGAATTTAAAGTTGGATGAATGATAAGGTTTATTTTAATTGTATTTAATAGATATTTTCCTCTTCTGAGGTCTACCAATAAATGCCCTAGTCCATTTTTGTTTTCGCTTTTTAGATATATAAGATGTTATTTTAATAAAAATATAATATTTTAATTGGTTTAAATAGTATTTAAAATTCATTAAAATGAGCTAAAAATATGCCTAGGCAAGTGGGTTGAGGATATTTTTTAATAAACTCTTAAGGTTGTTTGTGTTAATTTAGGTGTGTAAAAGCTCATTCATATAATGCCGCAAACATAATTTTCTTTTTGTTTATTTCTTTAACCTAGGATTTTAGTACCCGTGAGTATATTAATGTAATAAAAAATAAAGGTGATTCAACTAGAAATATTATGATATGAATTTAAGTGTCTGTCCAACTATGCTTAATAGTGTTGAATCAACCTTAGGCCGGTCGAAAGAGAATCTAGTAAGTTAAATTGATAGTTGACATTTTATAATTAAACCGGTTTCCTCATTTTTCGGACAGACAGTTGCTTTCTCTTTAGATGCCATTTATAGAGACATACTTTGAACACCAAAATGTTCACATTAAAAAATATATTCAATATTTGTAAAAACAACTGTTTGTTCCGTATTTGGGTAATCTACACCGGTGTAGGCATAGCTATATTCTATCTGGAATGATATTTATTAACTCCTAAAAACATACCAATTGCAAAAGCTTCTTTACATCTAAATTTCACTCACATTTTATAATTAAATATCAAGAATATAGTTATATCTTTACAATTACCTTTTTTAAAACTCACTTCAAACTTTCCACG
>JABUQX010067200.1:42500-54077 GCA_015478945.1 Trachelipus rathkii | reverse complement strand
TCGTAGTATATATATATATTATTATCTTATATTTTGAGATACTAAAAAAAAAAGGCCAATAATTATTTTATTTTCTTATTATTATTATTTTTTTTAACATTTTTCCTAACTATAATTTTACAAGAAGAATTCCAAAAATGTACTCCTTTTTCGTGTAGCTATTGTAGTTTTTTTTTTTTTACTTTCCGCAATAAAATTTGTTACCAGAATTCCAACAATGTATTCTTTTCCCTCTAAGCTATTGTAGTTTTTGGAGTATATGGATTGAGAATATTTGGTGGTTTTAAACTGGATTAACCATATATATATTATATATATATATATATATATATATATATATACTATTATAATATATATATATATATATATATATATATATATATATCAGAGGCGAAGTCCTGCACTCGTGCTACTCGTGCTCAGCACGAGTTGAAATTTTAGAAACGATCTACTTTTGCAAATTTCATAATGTTAGATAATATTCTCATTTTTTTTGCGAAAGTTTGGTACAACATAAATGAAATATCTATTACAGATAATAAATATATAAGTTATGCAAATTGAAAGGAAAAAGGAAAGAATAGCCGCTATTTAAATACGCTTTTAACATTAAAAATAGGACGTAATCTGCCGCAAAGCAATTGGCGGATATCAATTCTTGTAAATTTTTAGAGTATAAAATTATTTATAAATACTATGTTCATAAATTGTTTAAATACTATACATATAAATAATATTTTTATAACAAAAAATATTTAATAAACATAAAATAATAAATGTTACTACAATACCTTAGATTATAAAAAAAAAAAGAGTACCTTGAAATATTAATAGAAAACGGTTAAGCATAAATTAAAAAAATTATTTAAATATACCAAACTCAAATATATTATATATATAATATATATATATTTATAATAATATATATATTATATTATATTAATTATTATATATTATATATACTATATAAATAAAGTAAAGGATAATATATATATATATATAATATATATATATATATATAATATATATTGTATATATATATATATATATAGTATATATATATCTATATATATAATATATATAGGTTAAATCCAGTTTAAAACACAAAATATCTCAAATCCATTTCTCAAAAACTACAAAAGCTATAGGGAAAAGGAATATAAATTTTTGGAATCATGGTAAAATTTTATTGGCAGAAACTGTAAAAAAAAAATCTCAATAACTAACAATAACTAACAACAACAAAGGAATACATTTTTTGGAATCCTTGTAAAATTTTAGGTAGGAAAAGGTAAAAGAAATAAATAAATAAAATAAATATTGCTTTTTTTTAGCCGGCAGGGACATAGTATATATATATATATTATTTGTAAAGGTATTACCACGGCAATGTAGGGGGCTCGAGCCGACGGGGAACACAGGGGGGGACGTTTTCCATACCCCGTAGGGAAGGGGGGAGGAGGAACCCCGTGACACCCAAATAACCAAAGAGGGGGGTTCCGGAGACCCTTTCCGGAGGGGGAATTAGTTCTACCCCCCGTAGTTCCCTGGAAAGGCAGAGAGACGCCTCACTCCTGCCTCTGTGCGGTATACTCTTGGGGTATTCTTTTTAGTTAAAAAAAAACGCAAAATTTAATAGAAAGTCTATTTATTTTACCGAGTACAATAAAAGTTCTCAAAATATACTGTCGATTCAGATTCTTATTAAAAATAATTTTTTATTTTTTATTTTTTTACATTTTTCTATCCTAAAATTTTACCAGCAGGATTTCCAAGAAAATGTATTCCTTTTTTCGCTGTAAGCTATTTCCTGCCTCTCTCCTTCGTGTTCCTTCTGTGTACTTTTTTCTTCTCTTCTTTCTTTCTTTTTCTCTTTCTGCGTTCTCATGATTTTGTGTTCTTTCTTCTTTTCTTTATTTTATTATTTTTTTTTAATAAATAATAATATCACAATGTATAGACTCACCATAAAGACATATATTAGTGTATATAATATATTATCTATAATATATATATTATTTACTTAATATCATATAATATTAATATACTATATACAATTATTTACCAATAAATTCACTTTTCAGCTTTTTGGAATTGGCCAATATATCTTATTTAAAGGTATATATATACTGTTGGAAATTTTAATGAATTACTTAAATGAAACCTTGCAAGACAAGAGGTTATAATCGGTTTTCTTTAATAAAAATAATGGACTTTTACTAATTATACTGTATGCGGGAGCGAGAGTAGGGGTTATAATGATTAGTGATAGTGAATAATAAAGAATAGTATATAATATAGATATAGTAATTTAAAAATATATGTATGTATCTATATATTATAATAAAATATATATATAATTATATATAATATTTATATAGTATAAATTATATTTGTTAATAATAAATAATAATAATATAAATATATATATAATAATAAAACATTATCATCTATTATATGTTGAATATAGAATAGAGCAGATAATGATCAGGAGGTAGAAGAATAATATATATTAGAGAGGCAATAAAAACCTTTGAGTAGATAACATTACTCAATTAGAATATAATACACTCATTTACATCTAATATCCTATAGAAAAGTGGGTGGGGGCTTGGGGGAGCATATAAGTTGACTAGGGGTATAATAATAGCACCAAAGGTTTATAGAGGTCCGTTTCCAATTATGCTTACTATACCTTACTATTTTATTACCTATTACTTTGGTCAAGGGATTTTGATAGTTTCTGTGGGGAATTGTATCGTTTTCCTCTAGCAACATTATTGGGTACAAATTTTTAATTAGTGCCTTTTATTATATAGTTTCATCATTCTTCATTTTTTAAGCATATTTCGTATTGGATTTTATTTTTTCTTTGTACAAAAGTCAAAATATTCAAAACTAATTTTTTTTAAATTATTTTGTCCTCTGTGTTTTCCACAGTAATAATAATAATAACCGCCTCACACCGATTTTTCAGTTTTGTGGGGTTATAACGAATTCAACATGATGAATCTATTTATAGGAAAATAAAAAAAGGGAAAATGAAATAAAAATAAATCTGTCCTATACTTTCTAAATAGTACACCATAGTCCCATATTATATTGGCCGACGTATTTACATACCGGGCGCGAGTTTATTCAATGCATGTGCGAGGTAATTCGTCGGTAAAGAACCTGTCGACATGTCCATCCATCCTTCATATTATATTTAACAACAAAAACAAGCTTCGATACGCACACTCCCACCCACGAGGCAATAGAAAGATATATCGGATGATAGGATGAAGATGAGATTAGATGGATTCAGATAAGATTTTATAATTCCTGTATAGCATTTACATCAATTTCATTTTCATTTTCAAAATAATTTAAAATTTTAGAATTATTTGAATGCAAATAAAATTGATGCCGTAAACGTTTAAAATAGGATAATTTATAGAAGATCCATTCTTAAATTATATCATTTTCAAAAGTGCAATATATATATTATAATATATATATATTATATATAGTATAATATCTATATATATAGGTATATATATATAATTATATTATATATAATATATTATAATAATATAATTATATTATATTAATATATATATATATAAAAATATTATATATATTGTTTAACTAACACAATAAACACGTTTTTTTTTATAAACACAGTAAAAATGTTCTAATTTATTCCATTGGTGGAGAAAAGACTATGTTTTAAAATTAAACGGGGAATTTTAAATATATAATATATAATTTATATAAATAAATTTATATATATATATTATATATATTGCAAAAGCAAGTAGCGATAGCAAAAATTATAAAAGTAGAAATCATGAATATTAATTTTGATTATTATATTTTATATGATTAAAATCTAATTTCACGCAAGATGATAGTAAGTTAAACATTATTAGTTTGATAAGGATGACGACCATTAGAAATATTATTTTTTATGGAGAAATGAATGAGGGTTATTTATGATTAGGTATTTTGATGTAAGGAGTGTTTGAGAATTTATTTTTAGCAAGAACTTAAAAGCTTTAATTAATACAGTTAAATAAAAAATTTAATTAAAGTAATGTAGTATTTCAGGTTGGTTTGAAAGTAAGACGACTAGAGAATAATATATTTTTGTTCAAGTTCTAATTTATATGATTGGAAAAGGGGATAGTTAGTAAAAAAATCAATAATATATATAAATAAAAAGCGGTAGGTGCAACACTTATGAATATACTATATGAACATACAAGTTACTACAAGACCTATTAGATTTAGCAACATTTATAATTAATATTTTTGTTACTTCTTTTTTTTATATAGAATATGTATCTTCATCTTAATATTAGATTAAGAAGAAGAGACAATATATATATATATCATATATTATATATATCACTACTATTATATATCTACATAGTTTAGGGATTAGTTAGTTATCTATTAGTATATAGTGAACTGCTCATTCCTAAACTGAGAATGTCTATCTTAATATATATAAAATATATATATTATATAGTATATTTATTATTATATATATCAGTGCTTTTAATATATATTATATTATAAATGATATAATATCATTACTAGTATTATATATATATTTAAATGAAATTCAATATACATGGCTGCAGTATATATATGAGGGCTTTTAAATAAACTATGAGTATGACTAAATATGATTATATATATAATAAGTAGGTAAAGTATATAAATAGAGGTATATATATAGTTACTTACACTATTCCTCATTACAATGTAACTATATATATATATTATGATACTTGGAATCTCCTATTGGCATATTCTATTTTAACAGTTGGTATGTATAGCTGTGGATGATGTGTAGTTTTTTGTTTTTTTGTTTTTTTATTACTGGTCGGACTGTTTGATATAGCTACAATGCTGTCTTTTCTCACTCATTGTACTTTCAATTCTATACTTTGAATATTTCTCTATATGTTAATATGTATATGAGAAGCAATCATACATAAACAAAAGTTATTGTGGGTGAATGTCTATTCAGTACTTAGCACTCACTACTATTCACTATTGCTATCTATCCTATCTATCTAATCTATCTATCTATCTATCTATCTTTATCTATCTATCTTCTATCTATCTTTTCTATCTTCTTCTTATCTTTTCCTATCTTTCTATCTTTTTTTATCTTTTCTATCTATATATCTATCTATCTAAATCTAAAAAATGTTCTATCTATTCTATCTATTCTATCTATTCTATCTATCTATCTATCTATTGTGCTACGGATTGGCGCGACGCACAGTAATATGCGGTTGGTATGCGTGGGTCCCGCTTACTCTGGTGCGGTACCGGTTTGCGGTGCGGATTAGAAGATATCGATGCCCGGTCACACCTTATATATATACTATATATATTATATATATTATTAAAAAATTTTATATATATATCTATCTACGGTGATATATATATATATATAGGAAATATTATAATATATGAATATATATATATATTATATGATATATATATATATAATATATATTATATTATATATATATATTATATATATATATATAGTTATATATTATTATATATATATATATATATATTATAATATATATATATATATTATAGTAAGGTCTCTCATATATCTATATATATATATTATTATATAATATATACTATATATATATACTATATATATATATATATATCTATATTATACAGGGGGAATGGATTGCATCTACAAAGATAACTGTCTATGTATATTATATTATTTTATATTAAGTATTCCAATTTTATATACTTTATTTTCTGCTTTTATTTATTATTTAGTGGAACCTGGAGATTCTGCTATTCCAATTTGTTTTGAACAAAATTAATTTGAGTCATCCAGGCCCATACTGATATTATACAGGGGTTTATGTAAAAAGCTCTCTTCTTTTTATTTCTTTAATGTAACGGGATCATGGGTTATTACCCTGCGCATTCTGTCGGATGACCAGCAAAAAGGAATAATCTTTTTTAATAATTTTCAATGAATCTTAATGGACCCGGATCTGCTTGGTTATTCTCTTTCAGCTCCAACATTTTATTTAACAATAGATTCTATCATTATTGAGGCGGATTGGGTTTATTAATATAATGGGATTACTAATAATTTTGATTTTTCATTTGTAGGAACGATAGTGTAAATACGAACAGAAATTTGGTACTGTCACCAACTGAAGACAAATTCTTCCCAAAGTAGATTTATTATTTAAGCTCCACTCTTCAACCCATGTAAAGGTGTATTCATCTATGTTTTACTTCTAATTATATATGACTTATATATTAATATTTAACATTATAATTACTGGATCGTGTCTTAACATATGTAATTCTGGGGAGAGGGAGGGATCAATGCCTTGCGCTTCTCTCAGTCAACAGGTAGGTATTTTAGAACATGTTGCACCCGTTGTTCGCTATATTATTTACCCCGACTTTGCGCTCTCACACAGAAATTGACCATTATATTCAATTCGACTTAAGAGACTACTATTCTATTGTGTTTAGTTATATAAATTTAAAATAATAGAAATACGTCTCACTTCCAATGGATCTTATAACATGCGTAGGAATAATTGTTCTTTGCATAATTTGAGTCTCCACCACTGCTTATCACCTTCTTAGAACTATCAGAAGATACAAGTCCAGTTCTTAACATAGGTTGTATATTATACCTGAAATATTCTAGTTCATCAATAATAATTACTTGTATTTTGTTTTACACGTTATAATCAATTTTCCTCCTACATACTGTATGTATAATCACACATTGGACCAACGATTTCTTTGATTATGATTTGGACTCCATATAGAATCAATATATATTAATATTATTATTTAATCAAGGTGAGGGATTTATCCAATAACTTTTATATATATGGTAACAATTATATACTCACTTATTAGCTATATTCTACTAGGGTATATATTATCATTTAGTATAGTTATTATTTAGTATTATTATATATAATTATTATTATTATTATTGGAAAGCTTCGATTGAAATTATAGGAAATAATTAGAAGATTTATCTTTTCCTCCTTACAATCAAATTTTAGGCTGTAGAAGGAATCATATATAGGGCTAAATTAATAATAATAATTTTTTAATATATTACTCATAGCTAAAGGATATTATACTACTTATATATAATACTATAATAATATGTATCTCTTTTCCCTATAGTAGGTATCTATTGGTTATAGTTTTTGAGAATATGGATTTGAGATATTTGTGGTTTAATAACTTTTATTTATAAAATTACTATATTATATTAATATATATATAATAATTATATATTATATAATATATATATATATATATAGTTAATGATATTATAATAATTAATAAAAATATTTAAAATATTATGCATCTTCGAACCAGTAACATATACCAAAAAAAATTATTATATTTATATTATATTTATTATATTATATTATTATTAATATTAATTTCTCACTTTTAAATTATATTATTTAATATATTATTATATCTTAGTATAAATATATTATATATATAATATATATATATATATTATATATTATATATATATATTAATATAGTTAATATAATGATATAATTATATATAATTATATATTTTAATATGTTATATATATATAATATTAATATATATTTCCGAGTGATTATCACATAATATTAATGGGATTAATAATTAATTTATTTATAATTTATAGGTACTAAATCACCTAGTATATTAGTTCTATATTAATATTTCAATAGTGAGTACTCTATATTCATATATTATTTATTTCTTTATATTATAATATATATACTATATATTAAAATTACATTATTTTTAGTGATTAACAATAATTATTTTTATATATATAAAGGTTTTAGTAAATAAATATAATTAATTATTTTGAATAATTATTTTAACTTTAATTTATTTTATGTTATTGTAATATCAATTTTTTATATACAATACACATATATGATATAAAAAACAACATTTAGATAAAATATAAATAATTAATTTTTTAATTTTTTACTTATAAAATTATATAAAATTTATTAATGATGAGATATGATAATATATATTATATTAGATATAACGTCCAATTTTATACTTTGGTAAGTACATAATTTATGGATTTAGTTATATTAGTATATATATACTTCTATAAATATATTATTTTATATAATAGTTATATTAAAAGCTCAGTTTAATTTCTAAATATGGGTTCTATTTCTTTCCTTTTTTCTTTCAATTTTGCAATAATCTTATATATTTATTGTGTAATAATTTCATTTTTTTGACCAACTTTCGCAAAAAAAAAAAAAGAGAAATATTATCGTAACATTATGAATTTGCAACAAAGGTTTTTTTTTATCATGTTCATCGTTTCTTGAATGTTCATTATTCTCGCTTGCGAGTATATTATATATATTATATATATTATATCTAGATATATATAATATTATATATTTATTATATCCGAGTAGTCACGTGTAGTGCATAAGTGACTTACGCCTTACTGAGTAATTATATTAATATATATTATATATATATATATATATATATATATATTATATATATATATATAATATTAAATACTATTATTATTATATATATAATATTATATATATATATATATTATTATATAATATATATATATATATATATTATATTATAAATATTATTATATATATTATTAATTATTAATATTTAATATATTTAAGTAAATATATATATATATTATATATATTATTAATATATATATATTATATTATTAATATTTATTATATAATATATTATTAATTATAATATATATATATATATATATATATATAATACTATATAGTATGTATATTATATAATATCTAATAGATTTGATTTGTTTTCCATCTATTAATTAATTAATATATATATTATTCATCCATCTCTTTTACCCAAAATCATATACTAATATTTATAAGTTATATATTAGTATAAATATTTAAGATATTTGCAAACTCCCATATAAACATTATTGCAATAATGTTGTTGATATTCCCCAAAAAATTAAAGGAGGCGCTTTGAAAAATTTTTGCTTTTGGCAAAAATAGGCAGGATGTTGCATTCGTCGAAATAAGGAATACACTCTGTTTGGGTATCTCTACTCTAATTTCTGCGTGCTAAATCATGTCTGTCGCTTTTTATTCATATATCCCCCCCCCCCGGCGCTCCAATTCTCCCCGGGCAATAAGACTTCCAAAGGAACTCATGTCAATAATATTTAGATTATTCATTACCCATTGAATATTTGGAATAAATTTTTAGTATCTATTCGAGAAGGTAAGCGGATAAATAGGATGTTCATGCCGGTAAATAAAAATACTTCTTCTTGAAGAATAAAATATAGATACAAGTAGTGAAGAACAATAGTAAGTGAATGACGACAACCATTTGTCCCTGGAATTATTTTATTTGACATTCAACTCATATAATAGGCAGGTTAAGGTTTTATGATTAAGTGGAGTAGGATGATTATGATCTAATTCTTATTTATTTATTATATATTTTGTATGTATTATGTATGATTATTATTCATATTTATTATTATTATTACATTATTATCATTATTATCATTATTGGATTCATAATTTATTATAATATTATTATTATTTTATTATATATTTTTATTATTATATTATTATTTATTATTAGGATTATTATTATTATTATTATGTATATAAATTTATGTAAATATAAATATATATATTTATTATTATTATTAATTTAATTATTATTTAATTATATTAATTATATGCAAAAAACATACATTTTCCTAAATTAATAACTGACCGGAATACGAGAAAATAAACTCTTATATAGACCTTCCTATTATGATAGGATAAACATACAATATCGCTTTATTTATTTATTTATTTTAGTTAGGTTGAGTATGGATCTCATATGGATTATTGATTGAGGTGATAGCCATTTCATCATATTTTATTTAATAGTTTATAATATAAATTATTTATTATTATTATTATTATTATTATTAATTTTTATATATTATTTATTATATTATATTTTATACGTAAAATCAAATTTGAATGAAATTTACTTATAATATTTTATTTCGAAAATTTTAAGTTCAACTTTTGATAGTTACTTTTAGAGTAAAATTATATTGTGATAACGTTTAGTTTTATTTATAATATTTAAGATAAGAATAATAAAAAAATTAACTGTGGCCTATTACTTTTTTTTTATAAAGAATATATTTATAGCCTTAGTGACCATGATATAATATATATAATTAATATTATTTATTCTGTTATATAGTTTACAGTATATTATTTTATATTATTTATATATTTACAGTATATATACATATTAGTATAGTTTTAACTATTATTATATATATATTTATTATTATGTATATTATATATAATTATATAGTTTAGGCTGCTATAGATAGGCCTAATATATATAGGGTGAGTAGTAATATATATCATATACTAATACTATATGTGGGTAGTTATATAATTATATATATATATTAGTATATATATATATAGTATATTTATGCTTAGGCATGATATATATTATATATTATATATATATATTAGAAAATGCTAAATCATTTATTTTAAATATATTTGGCAGTCAAAAACTATTTGTAAGAAACGAAAAAAAATAATTAAAAAATTAATGAGCATAACATAATACATCCATACATCCTAATCATAATTTTAATATTAAAGAATCAAGTTTTTGTATACATCCTCGAAGTGAATCAAACAAAAGTCTTATGAAATTGTTGATGCTCTAGAACGTATGAAGAAATATATGAAATAAAAAATTCTAAAAGCCATTGTACTAAAGTTTTTTTTTTTTTTTTTTTTTTTTGTTTTTGTTTTTTAATTTAGGGATAACAATGCATGGCAGAAAAATCTGTCGACGTGGCTGGGGGATCTTGTCGAGTTGTGGATGAATATTAATATATTTTCGTAGTTGTCGTACTTGTTTATCAAACGTTCTCGTTGTCTTCATTTAACAATGAAAAACCCTAATAAAAAAAATTATTTTTAAGAGCAAGATTACTACTTCTACTACTACTACTACTACTACTTTACTACTACTACTACTACTACTACTATAACTACTACTACTAAATAATACATAATAATAATTAATAATTATATTATTATGATATAATAATAATAATAATAATAATAATAATAATAATAATAATAATAATAATAATAATAATAATAATAATAATAATAATAATAATAATAATAATAATAATAATAATAATAATATAATAATGATAATAATAATTTCAATAACAATAAAATAATAATAAAACGGAAGCAGCCTACATATAACTAGAGTTGAAAAATAGTTTATAAAAAATTTATATTTTTTGTATATTAATTATATATTTTGTGTTGAATATTGAGAAACCATAAAAACTTACAATTCGCAGAATGTCGCACTTGGAAAATAAAATTAGCCAAATTTTTGAAATTTTACAGTTTGCGACAACTTTCCAAAAGTTTTACGACGCCAAGGCCCGAACACACACACCA
>JABUQX010067200.1:22500-37500 GCA_015478945.1 Trachelipus rathkii | reverse complement strand
AAAGAAGTTTAATGACTCATTGAACGGGGGAACAGTCCACTATCTCTTTTTTTCTTGCAGCGAAACCAATCAAGAAATGGAATACAGCAAAAGAAAACGTCAAACATTTCTAAAACGGGATAATAACCGTGAAGAATAAACACATTTTTGAGCCATTGGGAGGGAGCGTTTAGGAAATTTTGGAAAATAAGTTTGTTATCAAAATCGAATCTAATACAATTTAAAATCTGATAAGAAAATATTTTATAAACTCGTAAATTAAAGTAACGATTAACGGATGTAGGGAAAAATTTTAACTCGTTAATAGTCCGTTACTTTTTTTCCGAAATAACGAAAGCGGTAAAAGTTAACGAAAAAATTAACGAGTTAATTAACGGATTAACGCCTTAACCGCGTTAATGCCCACCTTTGTATATATAATATTATATATATATAATTAAATTCCTATAAATACAATAATTACTAGCCTAGCTTTATAATAATAATAATAATAATAATAATAATAATAATAATAATAATAATAATAATAATAATCAATTTATTATTATTATTATTATTATTATTATTATTATTATTATTATTTTTATTTTTTTATTATTATTATTATTTAATTATTATTATTTTTTTTTTATTATTTTTTTTATTATTTTATTATTATTATTATTATTTTTTTTTTTTTTTTTTTTTTTATTATTATTATTATTATTATTATTATTATTATTATTATTATTATTATTATTATTATTATTTTTATTATTATTATTATTATTTTTATTATTATTATTATTATTATTATTATTATTAATTATTATTATTATTTAATTATTATTATTATTATTATTATTTCCAAAAAAATTGGTGAAAGAATTTTATAGATTTTAAGCAAAAAATTTATTTTCAGTAAAATTTTTAAAAAATATATAATTTAAATAAAATAATATGTGAATAAATAAATGCGTAAATAATTACAAAATGATTTAGCTTTTCAATTATATATATATATATATATATTAATGTAATATATTTATATATATATATATATATATATATATATATATATATATATATACATATTATAATATATATATATTATATATATATATATAATATAAATATATAGTTTGGAACAAGATATTACAGAGAAAAATCGTTCTTGACTCAGAGTCATGATTTGTTCCGTTATAGGAGTTTCAAACACTAGTCTTTTGTGCGTGTGTGTGTGTGTGCGCGTGTATGTATGTATGAGTGTATGTACGTTTGTTTGTGTACGGAAATACTTTTCGAACTTAGTAATGAGCAATTTGTTAAGTCGGTATGGAAAAGTCTTCAGCGATAGATACAACGACGCAGATTTGGAACGAAGGACAAAAAAATTGTAACTTAAAAGATATAAACAAAATTGGCGGGTGTCTTCTTAATCAGCACAACACACACCCACAGGCCACACACACACACAACACACACACACACACACAGCGACACACAGCACACACACTCATATATAATATATACTACTATATATATATTATATATATATATATATATATATATATATATATATATATATATATATATATATATATATATATATATATATATATAATATATATATATATATATATATATATGTCTCAATTATAGATTGCCAATACATACAATGGTAAATACTTTCGTATATTTAGTTCACTTCTCTTCATAAGCTCATTGATTCCCAGAACTTGCGATCCTAATGAAGTTCAAAACCATTTACTTTTATGATTATCACATCCCATGCGACCTTACTAATGAAGCGGGGCTTATTATGTTAATTTAGTTTTTTTTTTCAAATTCTGTATGTAGATCTGTTAAATCGTTCCACCTGTTGAGTAAAAGTTTGTGTCCTGCTGACTAACATCTTGCCCAAGATTCGATATATATATATCTATATATATATATGAATTATATATATATATAGTTAGGTATATATATATATATATTATATATAATATATATATATGTAAATATATAAATATAATATATATATATATATATATATATATATATATATATATATATATATATATATATATAATATATATATATATAATATATATATATATATAATATATATATATATATATATATATATATATTTATATATATTATATATATATTATTATTATATATATATATATATATATATATATATGAATATATATAATAGTTCCAAAAAATGAACACAGTTCAAGTGAATAGCTTCCTATGTTACTTGAATAAATTTGCGACTTCACAGAGTTTAGAATTCGAATGACTAGTACTAATTGAGATTTTGGTTCCTGATGCGACAGCGACAAAAAAAATATTGCGAGTTTTCTTGCGCCTGTGCGGCAGTTTAGGTTTTGCAAGTCGGCGCGTTTTTAAGTACTATAAAGAAACTATCGCTTGCAGAGTGATATATATATATAATATATATATATATAATATATATATATTCATATATATATATATATATATATATATATATATATATACTGATTATATAATATATATATATATATAATATATTCTATATATATATATATATATAATATATATATTAAATAATATAAATATATATGGCTATTTAGTATATATATATAAATATAATGTATATATTATATTATATAATTATATTATATTATAGGGAGAGAGAAGAGAGAGAGAGAGAGAGCAGAGAGAGTTTTAGAAGTTTTGATTACTTTGTAGTTTGCTTTTTTTTCTTCCCTGTTTTTTAATTTCTGATTCTTTGTCAGATTTCCTTTGCAAGGCTAACAGTGAAGCCAATTTTTTAGGGGGAGGCGAGAGGTGGGGGAGGGCTGTCTAGGGGTTTTTAATCTTTATTTTTCTCTTTCGTTATTTATCTATAACTCATCAATTCATTAATTGGTAAACTGAGCATCAGATTATTTTATATTAAATCTGAAAATTTTATAAATAAAATTAGATAATTGATAATAAATAATTCAAAATATAATAAAGGAAATTTTTATCCCAGCACACCCACTTTATATATATAAGATATATATATTATATATTATAAAATATACTAGATATAATATATATATATAATATATTATATATGAATAATATTTATAATTGATATATATATATATTAGGAATATATAGGTATATTAGTTTTATATTATATAATAGTATATATAGTATATATATATACAATAATAATATATATATATAGAATATATCACATATGGCTATTTTATAATGGTTGAACTCCCGGAAAAAAATCAATAATTAATGTATCGTTATTCTTAATAATTTTTTGGGTAAAGTACAATTAAATTTTTCTGGGTAACCTAACCTACCTAACCTAACCTAACCAAACTTAACCTAAATTAACCTAACCTAATCATTAACGGAGTCAACCACTTATAAATGTTCATATATATATATTATAATAATATATATATATAATATATATATATATATATATACTATATTATAATATACTGTATATATAGGTAATATATATATATATATATATAATATATATATATATATATATATATAAATAAATAAAAAAAAAAATATTTAAAATTTTCCTCTATTTAATAAATATATAGGGGAAAGGGGGGTAATGGCGTGCACCTAAGGGAAAAATTAAATAATATATATAAAATTTTATATAGAAAAATTAAAACTTTTTTATCGAAGATAATCTTAAATGAATTGAGAACAAGTAGCAGCAATTCAAAATTTAAAACTAAATTCCCAAAAAAAAAAATATTAACGAGTTTATTGAATTAGTCCTTGAGCGGTATTACCCGAACATGGAGGGCAATAGCGTTCACATGGTAGGGTAATGGCGCGCAGAGTGTAAATAGTGCACTTAGTTCCTAAGGATGGTGCATAGCACGACCCTGCCTTAATTCTATCCTTAATTTGAACTAAAGGAAATGTTATATTCCTTTGAGGCATTTCTAATCGATGTTCCTGAAGCTACTGCATTCATTGCTGCCTGCATTGTTGCTACTGTCCACGAAGCCTTTGATGTACATCGTTCCCTTCTTCTTGGCATCCGTTGATAGTGTGCATATATATATTATATATATATAAATATAGGTATATATATATAATAATATATATATATATATATATATAATATATATATATATATATATATATATATATATATATATTATTTGTGGTAATTCCGCTCACCCAAACGCCATTACCCCCCTTCGACATGTTTGATATTTTTTGGATTACTTTATGGCACACAAAATCATTTTCAAAAAACTAAATATGTGAATTAAATACTAAATGCATGTAGATGACATAAATAATAATAAAAAGTTCTAAATTAAAACGTAAAAGTTGTTACCTTTTATCATAGAGACTTCCAATTTTATATGAAAAAGTGAAAAATAATAAATTTGAACATCACAATCAAAGTACTCTTTCGCCTGCGGTCAGTCGACTACTGGCGTCTTATATTGATGCACACGATATGGCAACACTGATACCATAGTGTAATTTCAAGCGTTTCAGGAAAAACTTGGGTGAGCGGGATTACCCACCTGAGCGTCTTTACCCCTACTTTTCCCCTATATATATATTATAATATATATATTATTATATATAATATATATAATATATATAATATATATTATATATATATATATATATATATATATATTTTTTGAGTATTATGATTAATTTTGTGGGAGATGTGTATTAATAATTGAGAACAATACATTAAAATGTAAAGTTGAGATTAAAAATTCAATCTACCACTCAAACGTTACCAATATTGTAATTGAAATTGCTTTTGTATGGGAGAGTGTTTGATGAAGAAGAGTTCGTGAGCCCTCTGTAATTGACCATTACGTAGAAAGTATTGGAATCAGTGCTAAGGTCTCTTTGTTTTATCTCCGCTTTTATAAGAATTTTACAAGTATTTTTTTTATTAATTAATATTCTTCTCTCTCTCTCTCTCCTCTTCTCTCTCTCTCTATATATATAATATTATATATATACTTATATATAGTATATATATATAATATTATATATATATAATATATATATATATATATATATATATATATAATATATATTATATCATGGCTATTTATAAGAGGTTGACACCAGGAGCGAAAATCAATAAAAAATGTATCGTAATTTCAATAATTTTAGGTTAAATACATTACAATATAATTACCCAGCAAATCTTAACCTAACCTAACCTAACCTAACCTAACAAAACTAACCTTAAAATTAACCTAACCTAATATATAAATGGAGTCAACCTCTTATAATGTCATATATAATATATATATTTTCTATAAACCTTAGCATTTTGAGTACCCCTGATTAACTACTGAATATATATATATATATATATATAGTATATACAGTATATAAGAGGACGTAGCGTATCCGAAGCGATGAAATTATCCTCCATTGGGCACATATGAAGTTTTAGGGTATATATATATATATATTGGTTTGCCTTCTTTTCAAGCTCACCTACACATTCTTACAATGGAGTTGGCTTTCACACAACTCAAGACACAAAACTCAAACCTTCGTGCGTCTTTATTATCGTTGTTGTTTAATTTTCTTGCGACATTAATTGGAAGGAGCAAATTGTTTTTCTTTCTAAAGAACTAAAGAAGCTTCTAAAATGATTGGGTGTTCTGAGGCGCTTTTGAAATTTCACTACGCTACCTTAGTTGCTAATCTCTTTATGGATGTATAGGAGTGTCGGTTCGTCCTTCATTGGAGTACGGGTCTACACATCGGGGCGGTTACATCCACAGGTACTCCTAAAGGAGTGGCTTAAAGGTTTTTCCGTTCTTATTAACTCTCTCTTGCTCTTCACTAATGGCCACAGTCACTCCCAAAACTCTCCACAGTCACTCCCAAACTCTCCACATTCACTCCCAAAACGTCCACCACAGTCATGCCCAAAACTCGGACACAGTTCACTTCCAAAACTCGACACAGTCACTCCCAAAACTCGACACAGTCACTCCCAAAACTCGACACAGTCACTCCCAAAACTCGACACAGTCACTCCCAAATTGACACAGTCACTCCCAAATGGGAGTCAGTCACTCCCAAAACTTGACACAGTCACTCATAAAAACTCGACATAGTCACTCCCAAAACTCGACTCAGCGAGTGACTGTGTCCAAATGAGACACAGTCACTCCCAAACCTCTGACAGTCGAGTCTCCACTCCCAATATTAGGAGATCCCATGCCTCCTAACCCAAATATATGAGACTACCTACATCAAATCCCTAATACTTCGACACAGAGTCACACTCCCAAAATGGGACACTGTCACTCCCGAAATTGAGTCACAGTCACTCCCGAAATGAGTCACAGTCACTCCCAAAATGAGTCACAGGCACTCCCAAAATGAGTCACAGTCACTCCCAAAATGAGACACTGTCACTCCCAAAATGAGTCACAGTCACTCCCAAAATGAGACACTGTCACTCCCGAAATTGAGTCACAGTCACTCCCGAAATGAGACCCCGAAATGAGACACTGTCACTCCCGAAATTGAGTCACAGTCACTCCGAAATTGAGACACAGTCACTTCCGAAATTTGAGTCACATCACTCCCAAATGAGTCACATCACGCCCGAAAATGAGACACAGTCTCTCCCAAATGATGTCTCAGTCACTCCCGAAATTGAGTCACAGTCACTCCCAAATTGAGTCACAGTCACTCCCGAAATTGAGTCACAGTCACTCCCGAAATTGAGTCACAGTCACTCCCGAAATTGAGTCACAGCACTGCCCAAATGAGTCACAGTTCACTCCCGAAAATTGAGTCAACAGTCACCCCAAAATGAGTCACAGTCACTCCCGAAATGAGTCACAGAAGATTTTACTCTTCGTCAGCGGGATTCGACCGTTGGACTCCGTTGCTGATTTAACAACAACCGGATGCTCTATCCACTAGGCCATCCACGTCCCCCATAAAAAACGTTTCAAGTGGTAGTTTTTAAAGTACCCGGGTTTTCTCATCCCATAAATGTGAGTCACGAAATCGAACCTACCAAGGCCTACAAATTTGATGAGGTGTTCACCGTCACTCCAAATGCAGTCACAGTCACTCCAAAATGGAGGGAGTCACAGTCGCAACTCCCAAACAGATGACTCGGCACTCCCCGGATAGATTGAGTCACAGTCACTCCCAATGAGTGACAGTCACTCGCCGAAATTGGAGAGAAGTCATCTGAGTCGTACCACTCCGACAAAAGTGAGTCCACAGTCACTCCCGAAATGAGACACTGTCACTCACCGAAATTGAGTCACAGTCACTCCCGAAATGAGACACTGTCACCCCGAAATTTTGGCGGTGCTGTGACGTCAGGTTCCGAGAATGATCTTTGTGACTCATTGTCTCGCGGGGACTGTGGACTCAGATTTCGCAGCGGTGGGCCCGTAGTGGGACAGTGTCTTCATTGTTCGGATGACATGTGACTCAAATGGTCCGGCATGTGGACTAGAATAGATACTGCATTTCGGAGTGAGAATGTGACTCAAATGTTCGGGAGGACAGTGTCTCATTTCGGGAGTGACTGTCACCAATCATATTCGGGAGTGACGTGTCCAAATGAGGACACAGTCCACTTCCGGCACAACCAATGAGTCACTCCCAGGTTCCCTCCAGAATGAGACCACTGCAGTCACTCCGAAGATTGAGTCACGTCAACTCCCAAAATGAGAGCGCACAGGGCGCACTGCGCCGAAAATGAGGGATCAGCTCCAGTCACACCAAGTAAGAAATAGGGCCGGGAGGAAAGAGAAGAAAAATATAAATATAGGAGGGAAATGAATTGCTTCAGGTGGATCAATGGATATTTGGAGGAATATTTGTATAATGGTGGAGATATTGGTATTTTTGGGGTGTTGATATTATGGAGCACTCGGTTGAGGCCTGGGTGAGCTAAATGAAGAGATGTAAGAATTTCGACCCGTGAAAACATCAGATAGATAACCCAACTATAGACCCGTAGCTCGAAGTAAATCATACTAACAGAGATTAAAATGATAGTATATAGATCAATGCTGAGACCTTTACTGACATACGCATGAAGTGGCTATCCCGCAACTGCTTGGGCACTGACTTACGGTGCAGAAGAGGAGACTGGAGGCGGCAGATATGAGAGTTTTGAGAGTGATCAGGAGAGTGACGCTGATGGATAGAAGAAGAAGAAGGAGTGAAGTAATAAGACGAGAGTTGAGGATCGAACAGTCAATTTATATAGTGTACAACACAGTCCAACGATAGCTTTCTCATAGAGGATGGTAAGAGTCGGGAAGTGAATGGATAGATAGGGAGTGAGAGAGAAGAGTGATGGATTGGAGACCTGCAAAAAAGAAGCGGTGGGCAGGACGAGAAATGATGGAGCTGCCGAAAGATGGGCGAAGAAGGGACCCTTTGTTAGTACTATAACGTGGGGAACGACTCGATCCGAAGAGGTCGAGGAGTGAGAGAATATACGCGACAGAAATGCCTAGGAGTTTGTTCTTGGGGAGTATCTGAGGTGACACCTGACAGATGCCCTTAGGGATCTGCCTGGAGGGAATGATGAAGATAATACAGAAGAAATATTAAATCACGCTCTAATAATTTTAACTATGAAACAGTAATGATAATTGCACTTTTCATTTATTAATTTTTTGAAGGCTTATTTGTTTCACGAAAGACTGAGAAGCAGGAATTGTCTATAGTATTGTGAATATAAATATAGTTATAGTTCATCCTATATATATATTACTATAGATGATATTATCTATTAATATATTATATATATATAATCATTATATTATATTATTTAATAATATATGTTATTATTTGTATATATATACTATATATACATATATATAGTATAATAATGTTAATAATGTATTCTAGTTATTATCATAGTGTATCTTATATAAACTATATATGACTTCCGCACGCCGAAGATTAAATTTAATAAAATAGTATATATTAATTATATACGTATGTAGCTACTATATGTCTAATAAGAAGGGTATTATAATATATTAGGGTAAAAGATATATTGTGATAGGATAGTATTATATGATACTATATATATTTTAGACTAGAGTGTATATTAGTATATGATTATATAACATTTAATTATAAGTTGAGTTTATATATAGATAATATATATTATTTCAATGATAGAAGTATATATTGATAATACTATTTCACTAATAGTATTACGTGATATTATTTAACGTATATATAACCCGTGTTACCAGAGTGCAGGACGCTTGGACCAAACTCTTTTGCACCCACCAACCTCTTTCCAAGCCTCCATCCATTTGGAAAAAGTTATATATTTTAATGCTTGAAAATAATAATTTTTAAATTATGCTTCAAAAACCAAAGCTTCCTGACATCTTTCAGTGAGGTTGATAGCATTCTACTATTTTCGTTCCGCGTAAACTCATAGGATCTAGCCTCACGCCGCACTGTGAAGACATTCACTTGCGAATACCTTTGGTGAAAGGCATGTCTTAACGCATGCTAAGAATCGAAACCGTGGTCGAGTTCTGCATAGAATGTGGACACATTTAAGAAATGTATCAACGCCACAAAAACAGTGGATCTTTATCTGATTGGAAGCTTTTTCGATTTTGATTGAATATTATCAATATCGAGTCAATGAGTGAGTGTCTTTTGACACCCTTTGAACAAGCCTCTTCATCGCTGCTAGAAGCAAAAGAACGTTCATTAATTCGGCAATGATATCGCTAACAGATGGTAATGCGTGTCTGTTTCTGTGATCTTTGCTTTTTACTGGTGATATTTCTGCCTTTAATTAGCAGGCATTCGTCTCACAGTAAGCGTCACCTCAAATAATGATTTTGATAAACACCTCTTGTGAAAACACGGTGGTGTGAGGAAATTTGTTTTAGGGAATCAGGATTTAGAGAAAAGTTGCTATAGCGACCGATGCTTATGCATCAGTGTTTGCATAATTATACATGAAATCTATTAGTGTATCTCCAGCATGATAGTGTTTGTAAAGTGCCTAGAAAGCCTTTACTTTTAATATAAATATATTATATAGTGAAATCAAGTAGTTATAAGAATGATTAGTACTAAATATATTAATATATATAATATATATATTATATATATTGTTATATTATTATATATATTAATATTATAATATATTAATATATATATATGATATTTATATATTATTTGAATTATATAATTTATATTATATATATTTATTATATAAAGGCAGTAAATACTATAGCAAAATTGATAGATAATATAATACTCTATCACATTCTGCAAAAATAAAATTTATATATATAGCGGATGCGGTTTGCGGATGCGTTAGGTGTTCAGGATAATTTCGCTACACCTCTAATTATTATAATATTAATATATATACATAATATATTATAAATTTAGATATATATATATATTAAATTATATATTTAATATATATATTTATATTATATATTATATAATATGATATATATATATATAATTAATTATATATATATATTATAAATATATAGTAGATTATTAATATAGTACAAACAGCTTAAAAGGTTGAAAAACAACCAACAAACCTCCTCATATCAATAATAACAACGCGCTCAGACTACCTCGTCACACATACACCATAGACTTCTCACCACAACATACTCTACCACGCAACAACACTCCACTAAAAACTCGTACTCAATGAGCACGAAACAACATAACACTAACCAGCACTCAAAAAGCTCCACTCCACTCTTCACCGAACCAACACAGCCCAACCGTTTCCAACAGACTCTCCACAAGAGATCAGCACAACTAACCATCCGATCACACAAACCCACACTATACACATAGATATCAAACCAACTCAATACAACCTCAGATACACTAAACTTATAGAAACACCACCAATCACGGCTAGTAACAAACTTCATCATTTGTATTTAATTAATATAGCAATACACCATATAAACACATCACTGGACACTCAACGGAAACAAACCACCAAATCACCCAATTCCTACAAAACAAGTACAAATATCACAAGTAAAAACAACATGGGTGCACTAAGGTATAACGAAATGTTGAAAATAAATGATGCACCTTTCCTACGGTTATTTATTGTTGCTTATTATGAAAAGTTATAAGTATGTGGTAAGGCACGGGCAATGGAATATTTTATCAAGATGATGTCCCACTATTGAAAGTTTCATCACTTGTATCTTAGAAAACGAGGCGTTTTCGAGTGAAATGTTTTATGATACACATATCTCTTTTTTTTGTATGCAAGTAATATCATACTAAATTTTTTAGCAATATTATAAAGATGCATACCGTAATTATATATATATTATATATTTATATATTATAATATATTAATATATATAATATTTAATCCCAACATAATTATATCCAACACTAACACCCAACTCAACCCCCACCCATACAACACACCACTCTCAACCAACCTACTCATAACAAATAATATACTAGCATACAAATATTCTACACATATATCATCACCCTCCAACGTAAACCTACACTAATATATGATTATAATATTATATATTAATATTAATGAGTATCACTCAACATAATATAGATCTAAAAACTACTAATATCACACTGTCATCACACGACTACCTTCTATTAACAAATGCAGCCATATCGCTCACCTATAATTTCTGATATTTCCCTCATTCGATAAAGTACTCTTATTGCATACTGTCACATGCTCTCTCATAATCGTCGTGCTGGCAATGTATAAAGACTATGATACGCTCTAGGACCACAGACATCCACACTCAGATGCTAGACTAAGGGTGAATAGATCCGACAAAAAACAAACCATCCATACACACAAAACTCAAAAACCGACCATACCACAACACTGCACACGGATGCAGATCGCTGTGTTGTGTGTGTGTGTAGTGTATTTGAACACTCACCCATAAATGTGATAAACACAGCTGAAAAGCAACCCCCTCACACACCCTCACCAAAATTACATTCATAAATAACTTCTACAGAAACAACCCAACCATACTAACAAAAACAAATCCACACAAATAGAGCTAGTCCCCCTCGCAAATAGACAACACATGGAATATGGACAGAGAGAAGACTCATCAACCTCTCGCTGACCACTCATTACTGCATAAAACCTAATTGCACACGACCATCAATATTTTACTTATTCCCCATTCATATATCCACCACCACAACCCCCAACGATAACTCAATAATATAACACACCATATATACCTCACAAACATAACCACACTCTACACATATACATAAATCTACTCCAAATACTATAACATACTAATATATATAATTATATATAATATATATATAATTATAATATATATATTATATATATATATATATATATATATTATATATGTATTATAATATAAATATATTATATATATATATATTATATATTATATATATAGTAGTGAACTGTGAGATGGTTCCCAAGCCGGGGCTTGACCTTAGTTAGTAATAAATTTTCAGGTGAAAGAAAAATCCGGTTATTAAGCTTATGACCAAAAGCACAGAAACCGTATATTTTACAACAATTTTGACAGCTCACCACTATGTATATATATATAGTATATTATTATATACTATTATATATATATATATTAATATTATTATAATATTATTAATATATAATATATATAGATATTTATATATTATTATTTTAGCAATGGCATATTTCTTTAATTTATTGATGAGTTGTTTTACATGTATTTATGTGTTATTGTAACATACTGTGAAATAATGTTTTTTCTAGAATTATTGATTTAATGAAAATCCTACTCATACGATTTTAAAATACTATGCAAAAACTATTTAACCTTTAATATATATATATATTACTATATATATTTATTATATATACTGATATATATATATAATATATAATATATTATGAATATTATATAATATTATATTATTAATATATTATATAGTATATATATTATTTTATATTGCCTATTATTATATATATATTATTAATAATATATTATATATTGATTATCATATATATATATATATAATATATATATAATATATATATATATATTATATATTATATATTATATATATATATATATATATATGATATATAATATACTATATATAATTATATTATAGGCCTAATATATATATATATATATTATATATAAATATATATATATATATATATATATATATATTATATATTTAATTTTTTATTTATATATATTATATATATATATATTATATTATATAGTATTATATATATAATATATATATAATAATTATATTAATGCATCATTGTATGTGATTATCAATGCATCCGATTTAAAGATACAGTTGCTTCAGTGGGAATTTAAGATAAAATAACGATCCTGTAATTACTGAATTATAAAATGTGTAGGCACTTGTCCTATAATCTGCGTTCCAATTAAGCTTTGTTCAAATTTTTTTTAACTTTACGTTAATCGAACAAAAATGTGACATACTGGAGAAAATTATTGCCCTGAAACAGTTTCCTTTTAAATATTTTATAAATCATTGTGAAATTATTGTTTGCAAACCATATACTGATGGGCTGATTGTCTAGGTAGGGCTTTAATTCTTTGTGTTGATAACACAGATAGTTGTGCATCATGAGTTGCCAATATAAATTCAGTGATTATTACAATATTTAAAATAGAAAAACGTTCAGAAACTATTGCACCAGAGCTGTAGCATAGGTGACAGGAAGCCATGTTTTTTTTTAATTAAACAATATTAAGTTGAAATAAATTAATAATAATATGTAATAAAATTAAATTTTGTTTAAAGTAAGGTATTATTGAGTACAGTTAAATTAAGGTATATGTTTGAATTACGTTAGATTTACATAGATTTAAACGTTTATTTTTAATGTTTTCAAAGGCTGTGAAGCTCTTTTATTACTATAGTTTATATTTTTACTTTACACGTTTTATTAATTTGACTTTTAGTGAAATGTATGTTCGATCCAATGCAAATCGATATGTATAATCACTGATAAACGTCTGCAGGTAACAGACATAATCCAATTTGTGATAACTCTTCACAAATGACTAAAGTAAACTATGATAGTCGTATACCCATGAGTTAGTTACTATGTAAGAAATAATTGTGTAGTGGGGTTTACTAACCCACCGTAGTGCATTCCAGTGTTGTAGTGTTCCTAAAAATATATGCGGGTGCGGCGCGGTGCGAAAAAATGACTGGTGGTATGGTGTTGTGAGGAATATTGCGGTGCTCAGTCAACGTTAATATGCAGTCTTTTTTTCCTTTTATTTTCGGATATTGGCCTAAGTTAAAATTAAATTTTACCTCGTACAGCATATAAACCACTGGAAACTATTTCCAAAAACTTATATTAATTTTTTAAATTATATGTTAATTATATTTTAAAAAAGTGAAATCAGTACATTAGTTACTTAAATTACACATCAGTTATATATATAAAAAAGTGAAATCCCCTTCAGTCATAATTATATCATAATTATAACGTAATCACTTTTCGCTATGATAAGTTTGTATAGTGAAGTAATGACGTCATCGGGTTTTAATCGAATATAACGGATTTATTTAATAGAGGTTACGAGTTCATACATTAATTATTATCAGAATTATTTATATAATATATAGGCTATAGCATTTTCGGCATACTATCTATAATACTGTAAACAGGTATCAAAATATTAGTAAACAGGTATCAATACTGTAAACAGGTATCAAAGTATCAGGTATCAAGTATTAAGACATCTCGTAAATAATGTCCAAATCGTACTTTGAAGGTATAAATGTAATCGTTCAAATTAATGGAAACAAAATATTAGTATGTGTTGTTTGGACTTTTAATATTTAATAATATTTATATTAATATTTAAATATTAACAAATTTACTTTTAATATTTAATAATATTTATATTAATATTTAAATAT
>JABUQX010067200.1:0-12500 GCA_015478945.1 Trachelipus rathkii | reverse complement strand
TCTTCTTTTTAAGGAGACCTGTGGGAGTGTAACCGCCCCAGATGTGTGAGACGTACTCCATGAAGGGACGAACGACACTCCTATAATCCTATAAAGAGCCAGCAACTAAGGTAGCGTAGTGAAATTTCAAAAGCGCCTCAGAACACCCAATCATTTTAGAAGCTTCTTTAGTTCTTTAGAAAGAAAAACAATTTGCTCCTTCCAATTAATGTCGCAAGAAAATTAAACAACAACGATAATAAAGACGCACGAAGGTTTGAGTTTTGTGTCTTGAGTTGTGTGAAAGCCAACTCCATTGTAAGAATGTGTAGGTGAGCTTGAAAAGAAGGCAAAACATAATATATATATATATATATAACCGTGAGGTGTGAATTACCTAGAGAAGTTCCCTCCTTGAATAGGGTATGCCTTAGGTGGGATTACCTAGAGAAGTTCCCCTCCTTGAATAGGGCTATGCCCGTGAGGTGTGAATTACCTAGAGAAGTTCCCCTCCTTGAATAGGGCTATGCCCGTGAGGTGTGAATTACCAGAAGAAGCTTCCTCCTAGAATATGGGCTTATGCCAAAAGGTGTGAATTACTAGAAGAAGTTCCCCTTCTTTGAAATAGGGCCTATGCCGTGAGGTGTCGAATTACGCTAGAGAGTTCCCTCTTGAATAGGGCTTTGCCCGTGAGGTGTGAATTACCTAGAGAAGTTCCCCTCCTTGAATAGGGCTATGCCCGTGAGGTGTGAATTACCTAGAGAAGTTCCCCTCCTTGATAGGGCTATGCCCGTGAGGTGTGAATTACCAGGGACTTTCCCCCCTTGAATAGGGCATGCCGTGAGGTGGTGAATTACCTAGAGAAGTTCCCCTCCTTGAATAGGGCTATGCCCGTGAGGTGTGAATTACCTAGAGAAGTTCCCCTCCTTGAAAAGTGCTATGCCTGTGAGGTGTGAATTACCTAGAGAAGTTCCCCTCCTTGAATAGGGCTATGCCCGTGAGGTGTGAATTACCTAGAGAAGTTCCCCTCCTTGAATAGGGCTATGCCCGTGAGGTGTAAATTATCTAGAGAAGTTCCCCTCCTTGAATAGGGCTATGCCCGTGAGGAGTGAATTACCTAGAGAAGTTCCTCCTTGAATAGGGCTATGCCCGTGCGGTGTGTATTACTTAGAGAAGCTCCTTTCGTTGAATTAGGGGTGTGCAGCGTAATGTGTGACTTACCTATGGAAGTTACCCTCCTTGAATAGGGCTATGCCCGTGAAGGTGTGAATTACCTAGAGAAGTTCCCCTCCTTGAATAGGGCTTGCCCGTGAGGTGTGAATTACCTAGAGAAGTTCCCCTCCTTGAATAGGGCTATGCCCGTGAGGTGTGAATTTCCTAGAGAAGTTCCCCTCCTTGAATAGGGCTATGCCCGTGAGGTGTGAATTACCTAGAGAAGTTCCCCTCCTTGAATAGGGCTATGCCCGTGAGGTGTGAATTACCTAGAGAAGTTCCCCTCCTTGAATAGGGCTATGCCCGTGAGGTGTGAATTACCTAGAGAAGTTCCCCTCCTTGAATAGGGCTATCTATGCCCGTGAGGTGTGAATACCTAGAGAAGTTCCCCTCCTTGAATAGGGCTATGTCCCGTGAAGTGTGAATTACCTAGAGAGTTCCCCTCCTTGAATAGGGCCTAATGCCCGTTGAGGGGTGAATTACTAGAGAAGTTCCCCTCCTTGAATAGGGCTATGCCCGTGAGGTGTGAATTACCTAGAGAAGTTCCCCTCCTTGAATAGGGCTATGCCCGTGAGGTGTGAATTACCTAGAGAAGTTCCCCTCCTTGAATAGGGCTATGCCCGTGAGGTTGTGAATTACCTAGAGAAGTTCCCCTCACTGAAGGGCTATGCCCGTGATTGTGTGAATTACCTAGAGAAGTTCCCCTCCTTGAATAGGGCTAAGCCCGTGAGGTGTGAATTACCTAGAGAAGTTCTCCTCCTTGATCAGGGCTATGCCCGTGAGTGTGAATTCCTAGAGAAGTTCCCCTCCTTGAATAGGGCTATGCCCGTGAGGTGTGAATTACCTAGAGAAGTTCCTCTCCTTGAATAGGGCTATGCCCGTGAGGTGTGAATTACCTAGAGAAGTTCTTCTCTTTGAATAGGGCTATGCCCGTGAGGTGTGAATTACCTAGTGAAGTTCCCCTCTTTGAATAGGGCTGTGCCCGTGAGGTGTGAATTACCTAGAGAAGTTTCCACTCTTGAAATAGGGCTATGCCCGGTGAGGTGGTGAATTACCTAATGAGAAGTTCCCCTCCTGGAATACGGGCTATGCCCGTGAGGTGTGAATTACCTAGAGAAGTTTTTCTCCTTGAATAGGGCTATGCCCGTGAGGTGTGAATTACTAGAGAAGTTCCCCTCCTTGAAATGGGCTGCTATGCCCGTGAGGTGTGAAATTTAACATAGAGAAGTTCCCTCCTTGATAGGGCTGTGCCCGTGAGGTGTGAATTACTAGAGAAGCTCCCCTCCTTGAATAGCGGGCTCTGCCCCGTGAGGTTGTTGAATTACCCTCAGAGAAGTTCCCTCCTTGAATAGGGCTATGCCGTGAGGTTAGAAATTACCTAGAGAAGTTCGCCTCTTTGAATAGGGCTATGCCCGTGAGGTTGTTGGAATTACCTAAGAAGTCCTCCTTTAATAGGGCTATTGCCCGCTGAGGTGTGAATTTACCTAAGAGAAGTTTCCGCTCCTTGAATAGGGCTATGCCCTGAGGTGTGAATTACCTAGAAGTTCCCCTCTTGAATAGGGCTATGCCCGTGAGGTGTGAGTTAATTAAGAGAAGTTCCCCTCCTTAAATAGGGGGCTTGCCGCTGAGGTGGTGAATTACCTAGAGAAGTTCCCTCCTTGAATAGGGGGCTTATGCCCGTGAGGTGTGAATTACCATGAGAAGTTTCCCCTGCTTGAATAGGGCTATGCCCGTGAGGTGTAAATTACTTAGAGAAGTTCCCCTCCTCGAATAGGGCTTTGCCCGTGAGATGTGAATTACCTAGAGAGAAGTTTCCCTCCTCTAATAGGGCTATGCCCTGTGAGGTGTGAATTACTAGAGAAGTTCCCCCTCCTTGAATAGGCTATGCCCGTGAGGTGTGAATTCCTAGAGAAGTTCCCCTCCTTTACTTTGCACAATTTCAGGGTGAGGTTTTTTTTTTTTTTTGAAATTACCTAAAGAGTCCCTCCTTGATAGGGCTATGGCCCGTGAGGTGGTTGATAACCTAGAGACAGTTCCCTCATTGAATAGGGCTATGACCGTGAGGTGTGAATTACTAGAGAAGTTCCCTCTCCTTGAATAGGGCTATGACCGTGAGTGTGAATTACCTAGAGAAGTCCCCTCTTGAATAGGGCTGTGATTCGTGAGGTGTGGAATTACTAGAGCAGTTCCCTTCCTTGAATAGGGCTACAGCCCGTGAGGTGTGAATTACCTAGAAAAGTTTCCTCCTTGAATAAGGCTCTGCCCTAGGTGTGAATTACCTAGAGAAGTTTTCCCTCCTTGAATAGGGCTATGTCCGTGAGGTGTGAATAACCTAAGAAGTTCCCTCCCTTGATAGAGGCTTATGACCGGAGGTGTGGAAATTACTAGGAAGTTCCCATCCTTGAATAGGGCTATGACCGTGAGGTGTAAATTAACTAGAGAAGTTCCCTTCCTTGAAAAAGGGCTATGCCTTGAAGGTTGGGAATTACCTAGGAGAAGTTCCCTCTATTGATAGGGCTATGCCAGTGAGGTGGGAATTACCTAGAGAAGTTCCCTCTTTGAATAGGGCTATGCCCGTGAGGTGTTGAATTCCTAGAGAGTTCCTCTCGAATAGGGCTTGCCGTGAGGAGTGAAATACCTAGAGAAGTTCCCCTCTTTGAATAGGCCTATGCCTGTGAGGTGTGAATTCCTAGAGAAGTTCCTTTCTTGAATAGAGCTATGCCGTAAGGTGTGATTCCTAGACGAAGTTCCCTCTTTAATAGGGCTTATGCGTGAGGTGTGAATTACCTAGAGAAGTTTCCCTCCTTGAATAAGGCTATGCCCGTGAGGTGTGAATTAGCTAGAGAATTTTCCCTCCTTGAATAGGGCTATGCCCGTGGGTGTGAATTACCTAGAGAAGTTCCCTCCTTGAATAGGGCTATAACCGTGAGGTGTGAATTAACTAGAGAAGTTCCCTCCTTGAATAGGGCTTATGCCTTGAGGTGGGAAAACTTTTGAGCGTACTATACCCCTCCTTGAATAGGGATATGCCCGTGAGTTGTGTGAATTACCTAGAGAAGTTCCCCTCCTTGAATAGGGCTATGCCCGTGAGGTGTGAATTACCTAGAGAAGTTCCCCTCCTTGAATAGGGCTATGCCCGTGAGGTGTGAATTACCTAGAGAAGTTCCCCTCCTTGAATAGAACTATGCCCGTGAGGTGTGAATTACTTAGAGAAGTTCCCCTCCTTGAATAGGGCTATGCCCGTGAGGTGTGAATTACCTAGAGAAGTTCCCCTCCTTGAATAGGGCTATGCCCGTGAGGTGTGAATTACCTAGAGAAGTCCCCTCCTTGAATAGGCTATGCCCGTGAGGTGTGATTACCTAGAGAAGTTCCCTTCTTGAATAGGGCTATGCCCGTAAGGTGTGAATTACCTAGAGAAGTTTCTCTCCTTGAATAGGGCTATGCCCGTGAGGTGTGAATTACCTAGAGAAGTTCCCCTTCTTGAATAGGGCTATGTCCGTGAGGTGTGAATTACCTGAAGAGTTCCCTCCTTGAATAGGGGTATGCCCGTGAGGTGTAATTACCTAGAGAAGTTCCCCTCCTTGAATAAGGCTATGCCCGTGAGGTGTGAATTAGCTAGAGAAGTTCCCCTCCTTGAATAGGGCTATGCCCGTGAGGTGTGAATTACCTAGAGAAGTTCCCCTCCTTGAATAGGGCTATGCCCGTGATTTGTGAATTACCTAGAGAAGTTCCCTCCTTGAATAGGGCTATGCCCGTGAGGTGTGAATTACTAGAGAAGTTCCCCTCCTGAATAGGGCTATGCCGTGAGGTGTGAATTAACCTAACAGAGCAAGTACACCTATCTTGAATAGAGCTGTGCCCGTGAGGTGTGAATTACCTAGAGAAGTTCCCCTCCTTGAATAGGGCTATGAACGTGAGGTGTGAATTACCTAGAGAAGTTCCCCTCCTTGAATAGGGCTATGCCCGTGAGGTGTGAATTACCTAGAGAATCTCCCCTCCTTGAATAGGGCTATGCCGTGAATGTGGCCTTTACCTAGAGAGTTCCCTCTTGCATAGGGCTATGCCGTTGAGGTGTGAATTAGCCTAGAGAAGTTCCTCTCCTTGAATAGGGCTATGCCGTGAGGTGTGAATTACCCTTGAGAAGTTCCCTCCTTGAATTGGGCTATGCCCATGAGCGTGTGAATTACCTAGAGCAAGTTCCCTCCTTGAATAGGCTATGCCCGTGAGGTGTGAATTACCTAGAGAAGTTCCCCTCCTTGAATAGGGCTATGCCCGTGAGGTGTGAATTACCTAGAGAAGTTCCCCTCCTTGAATAGGGCTATGACCGTGAGGTGTGAATTACCTAGAGAAGTTCCCCTCTTTGAATAGGGCTATGCCCTTGAGGTGGGAATTACCTAGAGAAGTTCCCCTCCTTGAATAGGGCTATGCCAGTGAGGTGGGAATTACCTAGAGAAGTTCCCCTCCTTGAATAGGGCTATGCCCGTGAGGTGTGAATTACCTAGAGAAGTTCCCCTTCCTCTGCATAGGGCTAATGCATCGTAAGGCAGTGAACATACCTAGAGAAGTTCCCACTCTTTGAATAGGCTATGCCGTGAGGTGTGAATTACCTAGAGAAGTTCCCTTCCTTGAATAGGGCTATGCCGTGAGGTTAGTAATTACCTAGAGCAGTTCCCCTCCTGAATAGGGCTATGCCCGTGAGGTGGTAATTATCTAGAGAAGTTTCCCCTCCTTGAATAGGGCTAATGCCCGTGAGGAGTGAATTACCTAGAGCGTTCCTTTCCTTGTAGGGCTATGCCCGTGTGGTGTGAATTACCTAGAGAAGCTCCTTCTCTCTTTGAATAGGGCTATGCCGTGAGGTGTGATTACTAGAGAAGTTCCCCTCCTTGAATAGGGCTATGCCCGTGAGGTGGTGAATTACCTAGAGAAGTTCTCCTCCTTGATGGGCTATGCCCGTGAGGTGTGAATTACCAGAGAAGTTCCCTCCTTGAATAAGGCTATGCCCGTGAGGTGTGAATTACCTAGAGAAAGTTCCCCTCCTTGAATAGGGGTTATGCCCGTGAGGTGTGAATTACCTTAGAGAAGTTCCCCTCCTTGAATAGGGCTAGCCCGTGAGTGAGGTGGAATTACCTAGAGAAGTTCCTCCTCCTTGATCAGGGCTATGCCGTGAGGTGTGGAATTCCTAGAGAAGTTCCCACCCTGATAGGGGGCTATGCCGTGAGGTGTGAATTACCTAGAGAAAGTTCCCCTCCTTGAAATGGGCTATGCCCGTGAGGTGTAAATTACCTAGAGAAGTTCCCCCTCCTTGAATAGGTCTATGCCCGTGAGGTGTGAATTACCTAGAGAAGTTCCCCTCTTTGAATAGGGCTATGCCCTGAGGTGTGAATTACCTAGAGAAGTTCCCTCCTTGAATAGGGCTATGCCGTGAGGTGTGAATTACCTAAGGAAGTTCCCCTCCTTGAAATACGGGATATGCCCGTGAGGTGGCTGATTAACCTAAAAGACGTTCCCTCCTTGAATAGGGCTATGCCCGTGAGTGTGAATTACCTAGAGAGTTCCCCTCCTTGAATAGGGCTATGACCGTGAGGTGTGATTAACCTAGAGAAGTTTCCCCTCCTTGAATAGGGGCTATGACCGTGAGGTGTGAATTACCTGAGAAGTTCCCTCCTTGAATAGGGGTATGCCCGTGAGGTGTGAATTAGCCTAGAGAAAGTTTCCCTTTCCTTGAATAGGGCTATGCCGTGAGGTGTGAAATTACCTAGAGAGTTCCCCCTTGAATAAGGCTATGCCCATGAGTGGTGAAATTACTAGAGAAGTTCCTCCTTGATTAGGGCCTATCCCGTAGGTGTGAATAACTAGAGAAGTTCCCCTTCCTGATAGGGCTATGTACGTGAGGTGGTGAATTACCTAGAGAAGTTCCCCTCCCTTGAATAGGGATGCCCCTGAGGTGTAAATTACCTAGAGAAGTTCCCCTCCTTGAAGAGGGCTAGCCCTTGAAGGTGGGAATTACCTAGAGATTCCCTCCTTGAATAGGGCTTGCCCGTGAGGTGGGAATTACCTAGAGAAGGTTCCCCTCTTGAATAGGGCTATGCCCGTGAGGGTGAATTACCTAGAGAAGTTCCCCTCCTTGAATAGGGCTATGCCCGTCGAGGTGTGAATTACCTGAAGAAGTTCCCCTCCTTGAATAGGGCTATGCCGTGAGGTGTGAATTACCTAAAGAGTTTCGCTCCTTGAATAGGGCCTATTGCCCGTGAGGTGTGAATAACCTAGAGAAGTTTCCCTCCTGAATTGGGCTATGACCGTGAGGTGTGAATTACTAGAGAAGTTCCCCTCTTGATAGGGCTATGACCGTGAGGTGTGAATTACTAGAGAAGTTCCCTCCTTGAATAGGGCTGTGATCGTGAGGTGTGAATTACCTAGAGAAGTTCCTTCCTTGAATAGGGCTATGCCCGTGAGGTGGTGGAATTACCTAGAGAAGTTCCCTCCTTGATAAGGTCTTATGCCCATGAGTTGGTGGAATTACCTAAGAAGTTCCTCCTTGAAATAGGGCTAATGCCCGTTGAGGTGTGAATACCGAGAGAAGTTCCGCCTCCTTGAATTGGGCTATGACCGTGAGGTGTGAATTAACTAGAGAAGTTCCCTCCTTGAATAGGGCTATGACGTCGAGGTGTAAATTACCTAGAAGAAGTTCCCTCTTGAAAAGGGCTTATGCCCTTGAGCGTGGGAATTCCTAGAGAAGGTTTCCCCTCCTTGAATAGGGCTATGCCAGTGAGGTGGGAATTACCTAGAGAAGTTCCCCTCCTTGAATAGGGCTATGCCCGTGAGGTGTGAATTACCTAGAGAAGTCCCTCTTGAATAGGGCTTATGCCCGTGGGTGGTGCATTACCTAGAAGAGTTCCCCCTTGAATAGGGCTATGCCCGTGAGGTGGTGAATTACCTAGAGAAGTTCCCTCTTTGAATAGGGCTATGCCCGTGAGGTGTGAATTACTAGAGAAGTTTCCCCTCCTTGAAATAGGGCTATGCCCACGTGAGGTGTGAATTACTTAGAGAAGTTCCCCTCTTGAATAGGGCTATGACCGTGAAGTGTGAATTACCTAGAGAAGTTCCTCCTTGAATAGGGCTATGACCGTGAGGTGTAAATTACGAGAAGTTCCTCCTTGAAAAGGGCTATGCCTTGAGGTGGAATTACCTAGAGAAGTTCGCCTCCTTGAATTTAGGGCATGCCAGTGAGGTGGGAATTCCCTAGAGAGTTCCCTCCTTGATAGGGCTATGCCCGTGAGGTGTGAATTACCTAGAGAAGTTCCCCTCCTTGAATAGGCTATGCCGTGAGGTGTGAATTACTTAGAGAAGTCCCCTTCTTGAATAGAGCTATGCCCGTGAGGTGTGAAATACCTAGAGAAGTTCCCCTCCTTGAATAGGGCTATGACCGTGAGGTGTGAATTACCTAGAGAAGTTCCCCTCCTTGAATAGGGCTATGACCGTGAGGTGTGAATTACCTAGAGAAGTTCCCCTCCTTGAATAGGGCTGTGATCGTGAGGTGTGAATTACCTAGAGAAGTTCCCTTCCTTGAATAGGGCTATGCCCGTGAGGTGTGAATTACCTAGAGGAATTTCCGTGCCTTGATATAGGCTATGCCATGAGGTGTGAATTACTAGAGAAGTTCCCCTCTTGAATAGGGCTATGCCCGAGTGTGAATTACCTAGAGAAGTTCCCCTCCTTGAATAGGGCTATGACCGTGAGGTGTGAATTACCTAGAGAAGTTCCCCTCCTTGAATAGGGCTATGACCGTGAGGTGTAAATTACCTAGAGAAGTTCCCCTCCTTGAAAAGGGCTATGCCCTTGAGGTGGGAATTACCTAGAGAAGTTCCCCTCCTTGAATAGGGCTATGCCAGTGAGGTGGGAATTACCTAGAGAAGTTCCCCTCCTTGAAAAGGGCAATGCCCGTGAGGTGTGAATTACCTAGGAAGTTTCCCTCACTCGAATAGGGCTTATGCCCGTGAGGAGTGAAATACCTAGAGAAGTTCCCCTCTTTGAATAGGGCTATGCCCGTGAGGTGTGAATTACCTAGAGAAGTTCCTTTCCTTGAATAGAGCTATGCCCGTGAGGTGTGAATTACCTAGAGAAGTTCCCCTCCTTTAATAGGGCTATGCCCGTGAGGTGTGAATTACCTAGAGAAGTTCCCTCCTTGAATTAAGGTATGCCCGTGAGGTATTGATTAGCTTAGAGAAATTTTCCTCCTGAATAGGGCTATGCCGTGAGGTGTTGAATTACCTAGAGAGTTCCCTCCTTGAATAGGGCTAATAACCGTAGGGTGTGAATTACCTAGAGAGTTCCCCTCCTTGAATAGGGCTATGCCTTGAGGTGTGAAATTACCTAGAGAAGTTCCCCTCCTTGAATAGGGCTATGCCCGTGAGGTGTGAATTAAATAGAGAAGTTCCCCTCCTTGAATAGGGCTATGCCCGTGAGGTGTGAATTACCTAGAGAAGTTCCCCTCCTTGAATAGGGCTATGCCCGTGAGGTGTGAATTACCTAGAGAAGTTCCCTCCTTTAATAGGGCTATGCCCGTGAGGTGTGAATTACCTAGAGAAGTTCCCCTCCTTGAATAGGGCTATGTCCGTGAGGTGTGAATTACCTAGAGAAGTTCCCCTCCTTGAATAGGGCGGCTATGACCGTGAGGTGTGAATTACCTAGAGAAGTTCCCCTCCTTGAATAGGGCTATGCCCGTGAGGTGTGAATTACCTAGAGAAGTTCCCCTCCTTGAATAGGGCTATGCCCTTGAGGTGGGAATTACCTAGAGAAGTTCCTCTCCTTGAATAGGGCTATGCCCGTGAGGTGTGAATTACCTAGAGAAGTTCCCCTCCTTGAATAGGGCTATGCCCGTGAGGTGTGAATTACCTAGAGAAGCCTCCGTCTTGAATAGGGCTTAGCCCATGAGTTGTGATTACTAAAGAAGTTCCCCCTCCTTGAATAAGGCTATGCCGTGAGGTGTGAATTACCTTAAGAAGTTCTCCTTGAGAAGGGCTATGCCCGTGAGGTGTGAATTACCTAGAGAAGTTCCCCTCCTTGAATAGGGCTATGCGCGTGAGGTGTGAATTACCTAGAGAAGTTCCCCTTCTTGAATAGGGCTATGCCCTTGAGGTGGGAATTACCTAGAGAAGTTCCCCTCCTTTGAATCCGGGCTATGCCCGTGAAGTTGGTGACTTACCTAGAGAAGTTCCGCTCTTTGAATAGGGCTATGCCCGTGAGGTTGTGAATTACCTAGAGAAGTTCCTCTCCTTGATGGCTATGCCGCGTGAGGTGTGAATGACTAGAAGAAGTTCCCCCCTTGAATAAGGCTATGCCATGAAGGTGTGAATTACCTAGAGAGTTCCCCTCCTTGAATAGGGCTATGCCCGTGAGGTGTGAATAACCTAGAGAAGTTCCTCCTTGAATAGGGCTATCCCGGTAGGTGTGAATTACCTAGAGAAGTTCCCCTCCTTGAATAGGGCTATGACCGTGAGGTGTGAATTACCTAGAGAAGTTCCCCTCTTTGAATAGGGCTATGCCCTTGAAGTGGGAATTACCTAGAGAAGTTCCCCTCCTTGAATAGGGCTATGCAGTGCGGTGGGAATTACCTAGAGACGGGGTTCCCTCCTTGAATTAGGGCTATGCCGTGAGGTGGTGAATTACTTAGAGCATTCCCCTCCTTGATAGGGCTATGCCGCGTAAGGAGTGAAATACCTAGAGAAGTTCCCCTCTTTGGATAGGGCTATGCCCGTGAGGGTGTGAATTAGCTAGAGAAGTTCCCCTCTTGAATAGGGCTAATGCCGTGAAGGTGTGAATTACCTAGAGAAGTTCCCCTCCTGAATAGGGCTATGCCCGTTGGGTGTGAAATTACCTAGAGAAGTTCCCTCCTTGATAGGGCTATGCCCGTTCGAGGAGTGTATTACTAGAGAAGTTTTCCCTTCCTTGAATAGGGGCTATGCCCGTGGAAGTGTGAATTACCTAGAGAACTCCTTTCCTTGAATAGGGCTTATGCCCGTGAGGTGTGGGAGATTACTAGGAAGTTCCCCTCCTTGAATAGGCCTATGCCGTGAGGTGTGGATTACCTAGAGAAGTTCTCCTCCTTGAGTAGGGCTATGCCGTGAGGTGGTGAATTACCTAGAGAAATTCCCCTCTTTGAATAGGGCTTATGCCCGTGAGGTTGAATTACCTGAGAAGTTCCCCTCCTTGAATAGGGCTATGCCGTGAGGTGTGAATAACTAGAGAAGTTCCTCTTGAATAGGGCTAAGCCGTGAGGTGTGAATTAACCTAGAGCAGTTCCTCCTCCTTGATCAGGGCTAATGCCCGTGCAGTCGTGAATTACCTACGACAGAAGTTTCCCCTCCTTGAATAGGCTATGCCCGTGAGGGTGAATTACCTAGAGAAGTTCCCCTCCTTGAATAGGGCTATGCCCTTGAAGTGTGAATTACCTAGAGAAGTTCCCCCTTGAATAGGGCTTATGCCGTGAGGTGTGAATTACTAGAGAAGTTCTCCTCCTTGAATAGGGCTATGCCCGTGAGGTGTGAATTACCTAGAGAAGTTCCCCTCCTTGAATAGTGCTATGCCCGTGAGGTGTGAATTACCTAGAGAATTCCCCTCCTTGATAGGGCTATGCCCGTGAGGAGTGTGAAATTACCTAGAGAAGTTCCCCTCATTGAATAGGGCTAAGCCCGTGAGGTGTGAATTACTAGAGAAGTTCCCCTCCTTGAAATAAGCTATGCCCCGTGAGGTGTAAATTAGCTAGAGGTTCCCCTCCTTGACTAGGGCTATGCCCGTGAGGTGTGAATTCCTAGAGAAGTTCCCCCTCCTTGAATAGGGCTATAACCGTGAGGTTGTGAATTAGCTAGAGAAGTTCCCTCCTTGATTAGGGTATGCCCTTGAGGTGGAATTACTAGAGAAGTTCCCTCTCTTGAATTAGGGTATGCCCGTGGAGGTGTGACTTACCTAGAGATGTTTCCCTCCTTGAATAGGGCTATGCCGTGAGGTGTGAAATACCTAGAGGAAGTTTCCTCTCCTTGAATAGGGCTATGCCGTGGATGTGTGAATTACCTAGAGAAGTTCCCTCCTTGAATAGGGGTATGCCCCGTGAGGTGTTGAATTACCTAGAGAAGTTCCCCCTCCTTGATAGGGCTATGCCCGTGAGGTGTGAATTACCTAGAGAAGTTCCTCCTTGAATAGGGCTATACCGTGAGGTGTGAAATTACCTAGAGAAGTTCACTCTTTGAATAGGGCTATAACCGTGCGGTGTAAATTACTAGAGAAGTTCCCTCCATTGATGGGCTATGCCTTTG
>JABUQX010067199.1:20000-22928 GCA_015478945.1 Trachelipus rathkii | reverse complement strand
CCCTACCATAACGTAACATCTGATTGTATAGATTAAAATTCTGAGGTGTGTTTCGTAATTTGATATGGTCGTTTTCAACAAATTGATTGCATGAACAATTTCCAAACACCATCGTACACTGGTTTTGTTCTTTTATTATTAAGATAAAGTTTACTGAAAATAACTCTACAACTGATTTAAAATATCCGGTAAAGCTTTGAAAGTCCCATCCATGTACATCTTTATTCTTTTGAAGGAGATATCTTAATGTTCGAGATGCGAAGATAACAGAAAATGCCGATTCTTCGTTCCTTTGAATAAAATCTAAATAGAATGGGTTATTTTCAAGATAATAATAATAATGATAATAATAATAATAATAATAATAATTCTTTATTAGTTTCGTTAACCTGTCAAGTGTTTAAAATTCATGATTTTGCTTTAGGATTGCTAAATACAAATATTTTTGCATACAAAATTACAAAAACAGTTTCAGGAACATAAATGGTGTAAATACCATTTTATTAAAATTATTAGATTATTGTTTTTAAAGTTAAAAAATAAAATAAAAATAAAAGTAAACACTTTCATATGGACAATACTTTCTTCTTACCTTGCAAAAGTGGAAATAGCACCCAGTTAAATCAGCATTTGCTTATGTCGCTGATAATGCACACTGAAGTAATTTTTCCTAGTGTTTTAATATTTTACATGGATAAAATCTTGGAAAGTGTTCTTGTATACATTTCCAAACAACATCGTACACTGCTTTTCTTGTTTTTGTCATTAAGATAAAGATTACCGGAAGTAATAATATATATATATATATATATATATATATATATATATATATATATATATACACATATAATCTTTTTTATATATTTATATTATATTACATGTATATTATATATATATATATATATATATATTATATACTCATTATTTGTATTTAAATATATATATATCATATTATATATATATATATATATATATATATATGTGTGTGTGTGTGTGTGTGTGTGTGAAATAAATACTCACATAACCTTCGTCATTTCATTAACATGTACAGTCCATAATTCATTTAAAATATCCGATGCACATTTGAAAGTCTCATTGATGTACATCTGTATCCTTTTGAAGGAGATATTTTAATCTTCCAGATACGAATATGACAGAAAATCCCGATTCTTTCTTCCCTTGAATAAAGTCTAAACAGAATTTATTACTTTCAAGATAATTTGAAAGTCTGTAATAATAATAATAATAAAAATAATAATAATAATAATAATAATAATAATAATAAAAATATAAAAATCTTAGGTAAAATTATAATTTTGCCCTTTGAATGCAAAATACAAATATTATAGCATAGAAAATTACAGGTAAAATTATAATTTTGCCTCTTGAATGCTAAATACAAATATTATAGCATAGAAAATTACAAGAATAGTTTCAGTAACATAAATGATAATTTAAAAAATGTATAATAAAAATAAATGTTTATTTGGATCATACTTTACTACGCCCAAGAAGAATTGTCATGCATTTGTGTTTTAACAATTCAAAACAGACTAACCAATATTGGGTGTAGTGCAAATTTTAGCAACTAATTACGTCTTGGGCTACACCAATAATAATTCATCAAAGAAATGTTTAAAATTTACCTTCCCCTGTTTCGGTTTAGTGAAACCATCCAACACCTTTTTCGTTTTTTTTATTCTTAAGTAATATTTGTCCACACAATAAACTAACAAAAGCTGCTGTTGCAACCAACTCGTGCATGTCCATGTTTGGGTATAAATGTTGTTCATTTTACACGACGAATTTCTTAAAACCGAATTTCGTCAAGTAAACGAATTTTTTACAACAATATATATATATATATATATATATATATATATATATATATATATATATATATATATATATATATATATATATATAACCAATTAAAATGATGGTAATAGTATATATATATATATATAAAACAAATGTATATATATATATTTATGTATATATATTATATATATATATATATATATATATATATTATATATATATATATATTAATATATATATATGATATTTAAATATATAGTATTGATTTTATTTTATATATGATATATAGTTTATATATATTATATATATATATATATATCACCAATTAAAATAATGGTAATTGAATACCAATGTAATTCAAAATTTTACCTAATGTTAATGCTAGGTCATCTAGTGTATTAGTGTTCAAAGTCATCTGGTATTAGTGTTCAAATGCACTTGCTCAGCTTAAACTTTTGCAGCATGAGCGGATCTATTAATCTCGTAACTCTTCTTGAGAGATGTTTTTCGTATCTCTTCTTGAGAATTTTCGATGTCGGCATGTAAAAGTCTTACATCTTGTATGGAGCAGTGAAAGTTGGACGTGGTAAGTGGTGAATGCCTGCTTGATGTAGCGCATTGAACCTGATTGAACCTGCATTTTGGCAGGCAACCATGACGCTGTTTATTTCATGCACAATTTGACTAAAGTATGACTTGGGCTTGACTTAAAATGTCTCGCGACCGATTAAAAGAATCTAGAATAACTATCATTTGGTAAGGTAATAATACCTGGTACATTTGCAAGAATTGCCGTTTTGCGACCTTGTGCTAATACTACATTTGTAGCAATGCCGCTGAACACGAGTTATAATCGGTCGTAAAATACTCCGGCTCTTCCCATTTCAAGTTCGCAGAGCATTAGTTGATGAAAAGTCTATTTTTTGTAGAACTGCCACAATCTATTGTACTAATAATCATGTTACATAACATCTGATTGTATAGATTAAAATTCGGAGTTGTATTTCGTAATTTGATATAGTTGTTTGCAGCAAATTGATTGCATGAACACATTTCCAAACACCATCGTTCTTTTATTATTAAGATAAAGATTACTAAAAATAACTC
>JABUQX010067199.1:7500-17500 GCA_015478945.1 Trachelipus rathkii | reverse complement strand
AGTTTGGAGAGGCTACAATATCAGGTACATGGATGGTAAATATGCGTCGACTCAAAATGGTATAAACATTTGCTCGGTCAGCAAGCCAAGGTTTTCACCAAATATCCCTGCTTCCTGGTGCTATTGGGACAGCCGGCGACAAAGGATCACTGGACCAAAAGGAATGGCCCGAGGGAAACCTTGTCGCCAGGTGACAGGAACACATCGTTTCGTTGAACCACTTGTACAGAGAGAAAACATCACCTTACCTCCACTAACACATAAAACTTGGTTTTGATGAAACATTTGTGAAGGCCCTGGACCATGATGGTGAATGCTTACGCGATATAATATGCTCAACGTTTCCTGGTCTGAGTGACGAGAAGAAAAAAGCTGGGATATTTGATGGCCCACAAATACGGACACTCCTCCGTGATGCTGCCTTTGCTACAACAATGACTGTGTTAGAGGCAAGAGCGTGGAATGCTTTTTCAGATGTAGCACAGAATTTTCTGGGGAACAGGAAAGCTGAGAACCACTAACATTGTACAGGAAGTGCTAGACAGTTTTCATTTTCATGGATGTAGAATGAGTATAAAGTTCCACTACTTACATTCTCACCTAAGAAAATTTCCGGATAACCTAGGCGATGTTAGTGATGAGCAGGGTGAACGCTTTCATCAAGATCTAAAGTTCATGGAAGGACGTTACCAGGGCAAGTGGGATATCATTATAGGGCCGACTATTGTTGGAGCTTGATGAGGGATTTTCCAGACGCTATGCCACAGTAGATCGTTTACGAAGAGAAAGTTACTACCATCGTAGGTATGTTTACATTAACTAAACCCATTCCTTCTATTACATTCATTGTGCTGTCCCATATTACTCTTTCATTCATAGTTGTATTATATGTTTTACAATATATCTATCAAAGACATATATCTTATCATTGCGATTTTTCTCTCTCCCCCATATATTCCAATATATATATATAATATATATATATATATATATATATTATGATATATATATATATATATATATATATATATATCTATTATATATATATATATAATATATATATTATATATATATATACGCAATTAATTGTGATAGACCTCTTGAAAAAGGTAAAAAATCATAAAATTTTACAAATCTCTTACACACAATATCTCACAAAGCCGATGTGATATGCAAAAACCGATTACTTTTTTGGAATCAGTCAGCACATCAATAATTCAATTGCGAAACCCCATCCAAGAAATTTCAGGTTTACCAGTGTTATATACAAAGTAAATAAAACAAAAGTAATAACTATTTGTTACCTTATAGCAAACCATTTCACAATATTAAAAATAATTAAAATGAACAAAAGAAGTTTCGTAGTTAAAGATAATTAACTAAATTTCATTTGAATAAGCTCTAAAGGTTAAAATGACAACACCAGCAATTCTCCATTTTCAGGGGATAACTATTTCTTGTGGCTTTCATAAATATTTCTTCCTGTTCTAAATATTCTTCATTTTCGACTGATGACGGTGGAGCTGAAATGTAATTTTATTGCTAGTTTTTTCAAATTCATGAAAACTATTTCCAGTGTTTTTCCACCAATTGAAGGAATATCATTGTCTTCACTGGTCAAAATTGGCAAACTTATATATTTGTTTAATTTTCTTGATGTAATTCGTATGTAGCCTTTTACTTTTATGTACATAATCACATCGTCAGAAGAATGGGATTTTTTTTCACTTACACTTTCTTTTCTTTATGACAATTTTGATGCCACAATTTTCTTTAAAACAATCCATAAAGAAGTGAAAATGGAACCTTTCAGCTTCACTTTCCCCACTACGTGAATCATCGTCAGCAGAAGAGTCAGGAGCTAAATTTTTTCATGCAATTTCTAATTAGTGGCTTCAAGACCATATTTTTTACTGATTTCATCTGATTCATGTTGAAAAATTAGTTTGAATCGCAGATCTAAGAAAAGTAGCTACACACAAAGATTTTTCACATAGAAACTTAGATAGTCTTTTTTCTACTGATTTTCTTAAGCTCTTCAACGAGTGTAATTATTCCCTGAAGCTTTTGCTTTTTAATAGCCTTATTTAAAATAGATTTATTGCTAAAATGGACTGTTACTTCACGTTTAATGCTGGTTACTTCAACGTTTTAACTGCTTTGTTTTAGTGATGTTGTCAAATGGTGCAAGTAAATGGAATAATTTTGCCACTGAAATCAGTCAACATTTTCTGTGCATTCAGCAGCGTTTATGGATAAGGGAACTTTTTTGTTCAAACAATCTTTTAAGCTATCCTAAGGTTCTTTTCCAGCGTGTAGAAACGTCTTGAATTTAAAATTTTTTTTTTTTATTGCTGTTTTGACATTCAGCTGCATCTGTAAAGTTTTTAAGCTTTGCAGCTGCCGTTGCTGCATGGTGAAAATGAGAGGATAATCTTCTGCAAGTAAATAAAATTTCTTTCACAGACTCTGACATAATATTGAATCGTGAATGCATAGTTGCAAAACATGTGAATAAAACATGAAATTGATAGCAAGCCACTCTTCCTTATACCAGCTTACCAGTTTGGTCCATTATCCCGTATCACAAAATGAATTCTATTTTTTGGATATTGAAAAATGTCAAAGGCCCTTAATTATAGGATGACAAATAACAAAGATTTTCGCCATATTGGCCTCACAAAATTTGCCTATATTTTTATTTTTTTTTGGAAAATAAGTTTTCATTAAATTTAATTTTAAATTGAATAACTTTCCCTTATATTTTTGACGTAATTTATTGTTTAAAAAGCTCAATATCGGCCCGAATAGTTCGGCAAAAAGCCGAATACCGAATATTCGGTATTTTGGCCGAATACCGAATACTTACCGAATATTCGGCATATATATATATATATATATAGTATATATATATATTATATATATATATAAATATAGATATATGTATTATATATCATATATTATATTATATAATATATATATATATATATATTCATATATACACTCACATAATCTTCATTTTATAGCATGTACAGTTCATAATTCATTTAAAATATCCGATGCAAATTTAAAAGTCTCATCGATGTAAATCTGTATCCTTTTGAAGGATATCTTAATCTTCGAGATAAGATGACAAAATCCCAATTTTTCCTTCCTTTGAATAAAGTTTAAGTAGAATTTATTACTTTCAAGATAATTTTAAAGTCTGTAATAATAATAATAATAATAATAATAATAATAATAATAATAATAATAATAATAATAATAATAATAATAATAAAATTTAGTTTTGTAAACCTGGAAAGTGTTTAAAATTATAATATGCCTTTTGAATGCTAAATACAAATTTTTTAGCATAGAAAATTACAAGAATAGTTTCAGTAACATAAATGATAAGTTAAAAAATGTATAATAAAAATAAACATGTTTATTTGGTTCATACTTATGCTTACTTTGCAAAAGCGATACTTTACTACGCCCAAGAAGTATTGTCATGCATTTGTGTTTTTAACAATTCAAAACAGACTAGCTAATATTGGGTGTAGGGCAAATTTTAGCAAGTAATAACGTCTTGGCTTACAAAAAATAATAATTCATCAAAGAAATGTTTAAAATTTACTTTACACTGTTTCTTTTTAGTGAAACCATGCACCACCTTCTTTTTCGTTTCTTTTATTCAGAAGTAATAATTGTCCACACACTAAACTAACAAAAGCTGCTGTTTCAACCAACTCGTCCATATTTTAGTACAAATGTTTTTCATTTTCCACGACGAACTTCTCAAAACCGAATTTTGTCAAGTAAACAAATTTATTACAAGAATATATATATTATATACTATATTATATTATCATATAGTATATATATATATATATATATTATATATAAATTATATATATATTATATATATATATATATATATATATATATATTATATATATATATATATACATATAAAATTCAATGATAAAGCGTCGCAACAAAAACAATTATAATCAATAGCAATACTCACCTACAACCAAATGTAATCCTCCCAGAAAAAAGGTTTGAGAAACAAATATCTTGTAAATGAAGTAAATAAATTTAACTTGTAACAATTAAATACTAATCGGTACTTATTAATTAATTAGATTATATGATTATTTGCATTAAATATTAAAATTAAGTCTCCTCCTCAGCTCATCGAAACTTGGCCAAGTTGAGCCACCTCTCCAACTAAAGTTAACAGTTTCCCCAATAATCCTTAAAAATCCATAATAACTAATTGTTCCTTCAACAACACAAGAATTCATAATAACCGTTATTCCATCTCACTTAAACAGTCCCTTTTATATTTCTATTAATATAACTTAATCCATTAGACAATATGATTACTGTAAAGAAATAAATAATTATTACACTATATAAACAATAACAAATTTTATACGGACTTGGTCCACGCGGGCACTAACAAATAAAACTTTTTCACGGATTCAATAAACTTCTTATCCTTTTTGTCATTCTTCCCAAATACCCAAACTGAAAAACAAATAAAAATATCAATCTTGTATCCTTCTCTCTCCCTCTCTCTTTCACTCAAGTTTCTTACCCATACACCTGATCCAAACAAACCACATCCATTCACTTTTCCTTCACATGACATACCAACAAAAAACCCAATACAGATACACCAAATACACCAAAACAAAAACCAAAGAAAACACTGGTTTCATCTTCACTATCTTTATTCTCTTCATCTACACCACTACTCCTATTCCAATTCCATTATTTGAACCCATCAAAACCCATCAATCTTTCTTCCTTTTCCTTTTTATCCTCTTCATCATCACTCATGCTAAATCTTTTCAAGACTACCTCTTTCTTTGTTCCACACTCTTCCAAACTCCTACTCCTCCCTCTCGTAAGTTTCCTTTCTACCTTTCCAGTTGCTATATACCATACTCTCTTATTCCTAGATTTCCAGAAAAAATCAATATCACGTATTTTCCCGATAGCCTCCAATTCCTCATGTTGAAGTATGTGTTGGATGTTAAATCAGTGAGGGGGTTAGGAATAGGATTATCGGATCATTTTGTTGTTTCATGTAAAATTAAGTCAGTGGGGGCTTGTATGGAGAGGAAGGTGGTAAGGAAGGAAGTGGGTTGAATTAAGAGTGATAAGTTAAGTGAACAAGGTAATAAGGGTATTTAAGAGCGCTCGCAAGTAAATCAGTTGAATGTGAACAAGTTGAAACTGAACAAATCTGGGAGCAAATGAAGAAAAACAGTTGTTAGAAGGGCAAAGAAGCATGTAGATGTGCTAAAGTAGGAAGAAAGAATGTTAACAGTGAGTGATGGAATGAATAGGTGATCCAAGTTCTTAAAAGTAAAAAAGAAGCGTGGTTGAATGTACCAAAAGCCAAATAATGAGGTTTCAAAAGAAATATGTTTGGAATTATATAAGGAGGAAAAAAGGAATACTAAAAGGTGCATACGTAGGAGGAAAAATGAGGTAAATGTACAGTTTGGAAGGAGAATGAATGGGGACTTACATGGGAATAGGAAGCTCTTCTGGAAGGAAGCGAGAAAGGATGAGAATAAGAGTAAGAGAATCTGTTTAGAATGAATAAGGATGGTGCTTTCGTAACTGATGAAATGGATGTGAGGGGAGTGTGGAAGGAACACTTCGAAAATTTGCATAACATTGGCAGTAATGAAGAGGTGATAGTGAATGTGTGTGGGTTTAATGCAAGAAAGAATAGGTATTTTGGGATGAGGTTATTAGTAAGGAGGAGGTAATGGGTAGAATGAAAAAGTTGAAGAATGGTAAATCTGCATGTATAGATGAAATTACTGGTGAAATGATCAAGAACAGAGGTAAGATGGTGATTGATTGGATTTGGAAGTTGTGTAATAAAGCGTTTATGGATGGTATAGTTCCGAGGGATTGGAGCAGAGCAGTAATAGTACCCTTATATAAGGGTAACTGTAGGAATTATAGGGAAGATATCTGCTGGTATTTTGGTCTAAAGAGTGCGTAGAGTAACTGAAGGACTGATAGGTGAAGAACAAGATGCGTTTAGGAGTGGTAGAGGATGTGTGGTTTAAATCTTTACATTGAAACAAATGATTGAGAAAATAAGGTAAAAGAAGAATAAATGGTATTTAGGTTTTATGGATTTGCAACAGGCTTTTGATAGGATCAATAGGGAAGCTCTGTAGCAGATGTTAGTGATATATGATGTTGGTAGTAGACTTCTAAATGGAATCAAAAGTATGTGTGACAATAGTGAAGCGTGTGTAAGAATCAATGGTGTCGAAAGTGATTAGTTTAATAATAATAGCGGAGTGGTGCAGAAATGTGTTAAGTCTCCTTGGTTATTCAATTTGTATATGGATAGGGTTATGAAAGAATTAATTACATCTTTAATTCTTTTTAAACCGTCAACATTTTCATTTGAAGATGGTTCAAAATGCTTTCTTAGCGTTGAGATTAATGGTATTACATCGGAGGCAGAAGCTGTAGAGGCGCTGATTTTTTTGGTAGTTTCTTCAAATGGTTTTAATCGCTTAATGCAGTGTGATATGATGTCATTTTCCACATTAATAAGAATGTTTACTTTAGAATTCGAAATGGCGTACGAAGCAATAAGTTTTTTGAGCAATACTTCTTTCCATCATATGAAGTGTGCTATTCCAGAGAGTTGGAATGTCTTTGATAACATCAAGTTATGGAATATCAAGCCGATTTTGAATTGCTTTCAACTCATTTTCATTTTCTTTTTCAGATTCATCTTAAGTATTTTTATTATAAAATTCTTTATCAAATCTCGACAATAAACATCCGCAGGGCAAAGCGCGGATGCGGATCTTTAATAATGTGCGGATAAGGATGTTACCTGCATCACTAGTTAGGTGCGAGAAGAATTCATAAAAGGAGGAATTAGAGAGTTATGGGGTTAAGAAAGGGACAAATGAGAGAATAAATGAAAGTACGTTGAGATGGTTTGGTCATGTGGAAAGGATGGATGATAGTCGGTTGGTTAAGCGGATGTATAGTGGTTAGTGTGTTGGGAATCAACCGGCTGGGAGACAGAAGAGAAAGTGGATTGAGTCAGTAAAGGAATGCCTGGAGGAGAGAAAGGTGAGTTTGGCAGAGGCGAGAAGAAATGTGCATAATAGGAGTGAATTGCGGGGTTTTGTGAGGGGGGGCTATGGTTGTGGCCCACTGGGCTAAGGGTTAAACACATTGGCACAGTGTCATAGTGAGGGTCCGTCGCCTTCCCGTGAAGCTCTAGGGTGGATTTTCTGACTGCGGCGAGTTCTCACTAAAAGTTATAAAAGGGGCGGTTAGGCTGGGCTTTCTTTTCGACTTGTGTCATATTCTTCTACAACTTTTGTTTCCGGTGCATGTCATGCACCTTACCCCCAGCTTTGGGGAAAGATGGTGATGATGACGATGATATATATATATATTATATATATATATAATATATATATATATATATATATATATATATATATATATATATATATATATATATATATTATATATATATATCGGTGAGGTGCATTGCAAAAGAGACGGTGGGGTGGGGTGAGGTAAGATGACGGCTAGTGCGGTGCTGGTACAGGACCTCCCTGTGCACAACGGTGCTCATAAATCAGGTGCTCGGCCAACCCTCATCTTCAGAAATCGATATCTGGAAAGAAAATAGACCCAAAATTCGATTGCACATGATTTTACACCACATATTCACCTTTGGACTATCTTGGCGAAGTTCCCTAGTCACATGGGTCTTTTAATCCCCAGATTCTCACATTGTGTGTTCAGTTACCTAGAAACATTAACAGTTGCCCCATCACTAAAACAAACTCTGGTGAGAAACGTTGCATCTTCAGATATACCTTCCAGCCCGCTAACTGGAATTTCTTTTCGTCTTAGTTTATCATTTGGTTCGAGAGCATGTAAAGGTACAATCGGTACAATCGCACGTTCTTGCGTAAGGCTTTGTGACCTGTTGAGCTTGGTAGCTGTAATTGGTGACAGCAGCACGGATGAGCTTTGTAGGAGAATTAGCAAAGTCTTCTTTTACACGATCGATGTTTTTCACTGATAATCTTCGTCGTACACTTCCCTTTTTACGCAACACAGTCTCCAAAAATTTGTTGTGCAATGCATAAATTGACGGACGTGACGCTGGACTTCTTCCATACTTATTTTTGTAGTTTCGCTGAGTCTGCGTATCTTATTTTGTTTCAATAAACCACGATACACATTGTGCCTTTTCTAAAAAAGTAGCCATTTTGTAGGGTTACAGTTAACAGAACCTATACCATCAACAAGAGCACCTGAAACACAAAAATGAAGTGATATTAAAAACTTTGATAACCACTGAGTGAGTGAAACAAATCTGACAATCACACACACATCAGTTGCCTTTGTAATAATTTTTTTTTTTTTAAATTTTAAAGACTTTATGGACACCCTGTACATAAGGATTTTAATCTTCTGCATTATAGTTACCAATGAAAGTACGTTTATCAAATAATAACACAAGTCTGTCTTGCGAGATTTTAATGGCTATTTCTAGTTCATTAATATAATAACCAATGAATTTAGAACTATCGATAATGGAATCTATTTCTCTTAAACATCGCAACATGGATCACCTAGTTTATTAGTTCACATCACTTTTGGAAGACTTATTTGAAGTTCGAAAAATCCAGTACTAATGATTTTAATACTAAAACATTCCTTCCTGTATTAAACATCAAACGGATTATTGTGTCAAGCCTTTTTATAAAGCATGCGTGTTATATATATATATATATATATATATATATATATATATATATATATATATATATATATATATATATATATATATATATATATATATATATATATATATATATATATATATATATATATATATATATATATATATATATATATATATGGTCCCGAATAGCTAACACCTGTATCTAAAAAACTACGGTAGCTACCTAAAACTGAAAACCTTTTTGATATCAGCGAACATTTTAATGCAGGAAAATGAAGAAGAAATGAAATGAAGTGCGATAAAAACAATAAAAAATAATAAATAGGTTTTGATGTACGATATTTCTCGCGCTCCCCCAAACCTTTCAGACATGAGTCGCCCAATATTCTCTTTTCAATGCTAATGCGAACACACACACACACACAAACTATGATACATAGATGTTCTAGGGGCGAAATGAATTTTTTTGGGGTGACCTGACCTAACCTAACCTATATAATTTATTTTTTATTTTTTTTCCCCCGAAGGAGGAGGAGTCTCGCTGCCGGAAGTATCAAAATGCCAGACGTAAGATGTTTTTCAGCCGTATTATTTTAAATAATTTATTAATTTTAATTATGAAAATATTTCTTTTGTTTCCTGCATTAAAATGTTCGATGAATTCAACAATGTATTCAGTTTTTTGTTAGTACATTATTAATAATTATGAAAATATTTTTTTTTTGTTTCCTGTATTAAAATGTTCGCTGAATTTAAAAATGTATTCAGTTTTTTGGTAGCTATCGTAGTTTTTTTAGATACAGGTGTCAGCTAATCGGGACCCTGGCCATATATATTGTAAGATTTTAAAACTTTGACAAGACAATCTTCAGGTGTCAGGATAAGAAAACTATTTAGAAATGATTATTAAAAAAAATACTTTATTTGACACAAAGTCGGTTGCGTGGTTAACTCTAAAGTGACACAATACTCCTAAAGTAGCGTGACACGTGACTTAAGAGTAAGCGTGATATGTCCAATACACGAGTCAATCCTATGGATATACCTGTTTGGGATAAAGATTAGTACGGAAAACGACAATTAAAAAGACGGGAAAAGGTTAACTTATTGGACTTTTCAACTGTAAAACAAAGTAAGGAACATTATCTCGGAAACCTTCGAATAAAACTGACACCGAACGGGCGACTTTCGAATTTCGACTAGGGAAGGCTGAAGGCCTGGGCGACAGTTACTATC
>JABUQX010067199.1:0-2500 GCA_015478945.1 Trachelipus rathkii | reverse complement strand
CAACACCATATCACTAACACCTGCCATAGAGCTTCCCTATTAATCCTATTATATATACGCCTGTTGCAAATCCATAAATCCTAAAACAATTTATTCTTCTCCTCCCTCATTATTACAATCATTTTTTTCAATGTACAGATTTGATCCGCACATCCTCTACCACTTCTAAATGCACCTTGTTCTTCCCCAAATCAGTTCTTCAGTCATTCGACTCACTCTTTCGACAAAAATACCAGCATATATCTTCCGTACAACACTCAATAAACTAATTACCCTAAAATACTTACAGTTACCTTATCCCCTTACCCTTATATAAATGTACTAATATTGCTCTCCTCCAATCCCTCGGAACTATACCCTCCATAAACGTTTTGTTATACAACTTCCAAATCCAATCAATCACCATCTCGCCTATATATATATATATATATATATATTTATATAAATATATATATATATATATATATATATATATATATATATATATATATTATATAGTATATATATATATATATATATATATATATACTATGTTGTCGGCGGAAAATCTGAAAAGAGTGTTGAGAGGATGGTAGAGAGATTTGGCAGGATGTGTAAAGGGATGGGTTGAAAGTAAACGTAGATAAGAGTAAGGTTATGGTGTGAATGAGGACAATTCTCGGTGTGAAGTTATGCTAGATGGTGAGCAGCTGGAACAAGTGACTGAGTTTAAATATTAGGATATATATGTTGGACGAAAAAGGGAACGGATTGATGCGAAGTGTAGTAGGAAAGTTATGAATTGCAGGAAGTGGCCTATGCAATTAAATCTTGTGGAGTAAAGAGACTAAGGTCTGAGTACGCTTAGGGTCTGACGTGAGGGTATGTTGTTACCTGTGTTAATGTATAGTAGTCAGACTATGGTCTGGAGAATAAGATATATAAATCTAAAGTACAATGTGTCAGAATGGACAATCTTTAGGGCGTGTTAGGGTGAGAAGGAATTGATAAAATGAGGAATGAACTTATAAGAGAGTTGTATGATGTGAAAAAAGGGATAAATGAGAGAATAAATGAAAGTACGTGTGAGATGGTTTGGACACTAGAAAGATGGATGATATCGGTTGGTAAGGGGTGTTTATAATGGTGCAGTGTGTTGGAATCGACCGCTGCGAGTACCGAAAAAAAGTGGGATAGTCAGCAAAAGAATTTCGAGGAGTTAAATCGTGAGTTTGGCAGGGGCGAGAAGAAAGGTGTATATATAACATGGCGGGGTTTTGTGAGGGGGGTATGGTTGTGGTCCACCTGGGCCAAGGGATGAACCCTATATTAACGAGATGTCATAGTAAGGTCCGTCGCGGTCCCGTGAAGCGCTAGGGTGGATTTTCTGACTGCGGCGAATTCTCACTAAATAGGTATAAAGGGAAGGTAAGGCTGGGCTTTCTTTTCGACTTGCTGTCATATTCTTCTACTACTTTTTCGGTCCGTGCATGTGCGCACCTTACCCCAGTTACTGGGAAAAAAAGTGGTGATGATGATGAAGCATGATGCTGATATATATATAATATATTATTATATATATATATTATATATATATATATATATATATATATATATATATATATATATATATATATTTATCATATATATATAATATATATATATATATATATATATATATATATATATATATATATATATATATATATATATACGATATTTCAAGTGGCGATTCCTGCCCATGTATAAAGATTTCTATGTGGAGGGCTCTGGTGTTGCTTTTCCTCATCAAATTATATATATATATATATATATATATATATATATATATATATATATATATATAATATATATATATATATATATATAATATATATTATAGTATATATATATATATATATATATATATATATATATAACCAAACTAAAAAAATTACCCGCATGATATCTCTAAAACTAAGATAGATACAAGAAAACTAAAAACATATATGGAAACCGCGTATGAAATTTGTATGACAAATGAGTTTTTTTTGTTTTTTTTGTTTTTTTTTAAATATCTTATCTTCAAAACTAAGATAGGTACAAGAAAACTAATAACATATATGGAATCGAGTATGAAATTGTAGGAAAAAAAGAATTTTTTATATGCTAATAACATATTTGTAATAATTTTATGAATTTTTTTTATTTATTAGAGGCTCGACGGCGGGACAGAGGGGGGACGAAGTCCCCCCTCGTCGTCCCCCAGGAGGCCGAAAGACCCCGACTCTTTGCATCTTTGCGGTCTAGGTTAAAAAAAAAAAAATCCTTTTTTTTCATACAAATTTCATACACTGAATCCATATATGTTATTAGTTTTCTTGTACTTATCGTAGTTTTGGATATTAAAAAAAAAATCATTTTCCATACAAATTTCTTACGCTGATTCCATATATGTTATTAGTTTTGTTTTCTTGTACCTATCTTAATTTTAGACGATATCATGCGGTACTTTCTTTATTTCACCATATATATATCTCTC
>JABUQX010067198.1:0-37915 GCA_015478945.1 Trachelipus rathkii | reverse complement strand
TGTTATAGTTGGTTATAAGTATAAACTGTATTAATCCCATATAATATAAGGTAATTTTATAAAAGAATAATATTATGTTGAGGAATTACTTAGTAATAAGGTGAGAGGTATAAATAAACCCCTACACCCCGAAATAATAATAAATGATATATAATACTAAAACCTTTTAGTGATTATATAATAATAGTTAGAGATACTAAGTATGTAATGAGTGATAAGAACTATCACTATGCAACGTCGTGTAAAATCCAGTATGAGGCATGGCGTAGGCGCACATTAGTTCTTTGGATTAAGATATTATGTACTAGCTTGTTGGAGGTATAATATGCTATGTATATAGGATATAAAAAGAGAGTTTAAGATTCTTTTGAGGTATCGTCTCTACTAGTGATCTTCTCTACAATACTCGAAACGACATATAACACCCTATTAAAACCTCATAGATTTCTACTTTAGCATCAAAGCATACTCCCTAACGTGACGATAGTAGGCGGGCGTAACTGTGTATAAGTGATTTGACATGCCCTATACAACCTAAGATATCACTATAAACTTACTTATGATTACTTAAATTATTGAATTTATTATATATATTTATCAATTATAAGAGATATAGAGAGAGATTAATTTTCAGTGTATATTCTAAAACATACGGGATTGATATACTGCATAAAATAGGTTTCTTTCGTTTCTTGATGACACAGTTAGAAATCAACAGTATGCTATTAAAAAATTTCAACTATCATAAACTCAGTCATAGTATAATATTACTCAAACTCATTAGAGCATATTCTAACATATAGTGTGTTATTTAAGATTATTTCAATATGATATCGTTTGAGGGCATTTTTTTATTTTTTATTTTATTTTATTCTATATATACAATTTTGTTTTTATAAATTGTAGTTAAATTTAGTAATTAAATTACTATAATATTATTGCCTTAATCTTATATATATATAGTGTTTATAATAATAACATTAAAATATTAATATATACTTTATTAATTTATTGTTAATATTATACTAAATTTCTTAATAGCTTTATAATAATTTAGTTAAAACTATTATCCAATATAAACTTATATACACTATGTATATTAGTTATAATCTATTAGCGGTATAATATATATAATAGTTCTTCTAGTTAAATTATATAAACATTATATACACTTTACATAAACATTATATGATGTGTTATTATAAGAGTAAGATATATATTTTATTATAAATACTGACTTTATATATAACAACATAATAATATTAATGTAATTTTATTATTATTTGTAAATTTTTTACATTAGTAATAAATATTTTTTGTTCTGAGTTATATATAATATAAACTAATAATAGAGTGACTATTTGATTCTTTGTTATATGAAATAAATCACAATAAATATAATAATATGCTTACTCAATACTTAACTATGAGTAATATAATTTGTTATTTAAATATTATATTTGAGTTTAGGCATGTTTGATCCTCGTAATTATTATTTATTAATACATATTGGTTTAATAATTAGATATATTACAAAATATAATTGAAGTACACTACTACAAAATATGATAGCACATGCCCCCCTTTGTATAAAATGCGCTTTGATAACAGTAATAAATAGTATCGTTTCAATAATATATTTAAAAGTACATTAAGTGTATTTTTCCCCAATAGTTGTTAAAGGTGCAAATATAATCATAGTTTTAAGAGTGTGATACTCTCTCTATGTAATATATAATGAAAGACTCAAGCTCAATATTAATCTCTCAGCAATCGATATCCGATACCAGTACCTTATAACAGATTACCATTATTTTAAATATCAGTTGCATTTATTGGAAAATAATCTTATATGAGGATATATAGTCTCTCTCTGATTGTAAATACTCAATTTTATTTAACATATCTCTCCTCTCAATAAGTTTCATTCTATACATTAATTATAGCTCCTCTACCTAAGATGCATGATTTTAGAGTGAGGGAATGAAATGTACTAGATTACAGAATGTATCCTATAAAAAGTTGTATTAGTATTTTTAATATTTACATGTCCTCTCATATAATCTCATAACGTAAAGTCTCAAATATAATTCTAATCTCTCATTGTTTAACAGTGCTATCTATAGATAGATCTTTAACACAGCTGACAGACACAGATATCATATAAACTTTTTACTTATCTAATTTCTCTATCATTGCCTTCTTATATCTCTTTTTAACTTCCAACCTCAACACCTGTTCCCTCTCTTATTGTAACATAAGAGAGAAAGAATATCTTTTTTAATATAGTTATTATTAAATATCTGAAATTCAACTCTAATACTAGATAATGGCTCAAGTGTATAAGGATTATACTATAGCTCTATTTAATATTATTTAGTCAGGGTATTAGTCTACATATAAAATATCTCTCTTTTATTTATCTCTCATTATTATGATAACTTCATCAATCTCATATAATTAAGTTGTAGTAATTTATGTTCTTCATGTGTAAAATACAAGAGAATTGCTCACGCCTTCTATTTGATTCAATAGAAGTATCATTTTATAACTTATATAATTAGTACTATCATACCTAAATTTTATATAATGTTAGCAAATGGTGTAGATGTGAATAGATATCATAACTTGTCAGTTTAAGTGGATTTAAATTCTACAAATATAAGGCTCCTCTCCATGATATATAGTGATATAGTTTCATTATAAAAATGATGTGTGTGTTTTATTGAATTACTCATTAGTTACATTAGTAGCATTCAATATCAACTTGAGTGAGACATGTGCAACCATAACTCTCTTTAATGCGCAAATTGTAAATAGTAGACTTCTTATTTTGTCAGAGTGTGCTCCAGTGTCATTTTATCTCACTCCCTATCTCTCTCCTCCTATATAGTCTCTATGAGATAAAGCTAATTGGAGTTAGTTTTACTATTTATAAACAACCTATTAAGGCATCAATTGAATAGGATACACACGTGATAGTTTATATTTATCATACCTAGTACCTCATATGATGATCGCTCATGCTCTTAATTAATGCATTTCCTCATATCGACTCACATATATAAGTCTGCTCCCCACCAATAATAATATATGTGCACTTATTTTTTATCAAATGTAATGTGGATTTTTACTCTCATAAGTAGTTGTAATATAGTAGATTATAATTTAGAGTAATTAAATATCGATAGTTTAGAATATTTTATATGTTATTCATATAGTATGGTCTCAAAATAAAAAAATAAATATATAATATAATAAATATAAGAACATAAATATACAAACATAGTTAAAATATTCTTGAAATGAATTCTGATGTAAAAACGCCCTTAATAATTACTGTAGTATTTAGAATCTCATAAGTGGAACTCAACTATAGTCTACATTGGTAATAAGTATATATATCAGTTAATGTGTGAAGAGTACTGGAGAATTAAATGTAACTATGTGCAATCTCTCGCTAATTATGTGTTTCGCTAATGTCAACTCGTAAATTTATGACTATTTAGTAATCTGATTAAAGATTTGCATCATATTGTACCTCCAATATGTGATATACTTATTATTAGGTCCCTCAAATAAATTAAGCCATTCTACATATATACAGTGACATTAATATAATACTCTAATAATTTGCTCAAATTCTTTACTATAGTGCGAGCAATAAATTAGTTGCTCAAATATACTCTGATCTTCGTTCTATGTCCATCTAATTAAAATATATTAACTATATATGTTTAACATCTTTACTCTCATAATTAAAGTATATTCCTTAAAAATGTGATTCATACAAGTCACTTAAATTAAACCTAATTTTCTGATGATCTATATATGAAGAGCTTTATAGAGTATCTAATGATACATATTGACATAATATGGTTAGGCTTCATTCTCCATTGGGGAGAGTTTAGATAATTAATATATATATGTGTATTTCATATACTATATATATATATAGCCTATAGTATATTATATATATATTGATGGAATACTAATAATTAGATATTGTAGAATAAACAAAGCTTTCCTGAATTGTTGATGGTTTTCAATAATTTGCAAATGAGATATTAATTATTTTATATAATATTAAGTAAGATTACTCCTTATTAGTTGTACATGATATATCGGTAGGGTATAGGTCCATTACACTCTTAAGTGATGATTAGATCTAACAAGGTTAAATTCTTTCGAGGATGGATATTAATGTGTTGCCCAGGGAGATAATCAATTAAATGTGAATAGTAGACTAATGGTGAATTGGTGATGACGTTAAAGGTTAGTAATAATAGTGTTTTAAATATAGTATTATATGAAATCTTGAATATACTCTCACTCTCTAAAGTGCAACTGTGAATATAATTGTAATGTTACATAACGAATCTTCAAGTTTCGATAAAGTCTGCATCAAAACAAAGATTAATAATCTTTCCATTTTTGTTTTCTATCATTCTTTATGTAACCTTTTTTGTGCTTGCCATTTTAAACGGTCTACAGCAGCTGTTGTAAAATTTAATCACTAAGTGTATGCTTCATCCATAGTACTAGATTGGATAATAATTAATATAATAGGAATATAGCTCTAAAGTGTGTGAACCTAATTTACAATTGTGTATATTAATAGAAGTAACTACTATAGACTATAATTCAACTGAAGTCTCACACTAACTTATTTTCAATTACTAATGATTCAAAATCACAACGTTTGTCTTCCCTACTAACTTTAAATCCTGACACGTAACCACAATTGTATTAATAAATAATTAAAAATGAAAAAAAAAATATATGTAAGTTCCTACCATTACTTTTGACTTGTCCTAATTCCATTACCAACTGTCTGCACGTTAATAATAGAGTCATATATAAAGAATCTTGACAAGCATATAAATACTTATGTTTAATAAACTATATTTGTATATCTCTAATTTTATGTATAATGTTATACCAAAATAAATATCATATAAATTTCAAATATAAACCTGAAATGGAACTTTATATATATATATTAAGTATATATATATATATATATAATATATATCTATATAAATTATAATTAAATTAAATTAAAATTAATTAATATAATTAATATATATAAATAATAACTAATAATCGTTGCATTTATCCATTTTCATCATTTACTATAACACTAATCTAGAACATTTACTATCCATATAATTAAATATAATATATAATATAATAATTATAATTATTCATAATTTAAATTGAAATTATATACATTATATATATATAATTTAGCGGATGACTGCTCTCAATAAATAAAAGAAAAATAATTAGTAGATAAATGCATTTTAATTTGCTCTCCGAAATTTTTCGATACTAAACGTGGCATATCATATCACATCAAATACCATGTTATCTCTAGAGCATTCTTTGTCAGATGTTTATTACGATATAGACCTCAAAAATAGGGTTTTTTGAGCACGATTGGAAGCATTCTTAAACCCGTTGCCCGCTCTGGATGCGTATCAAAAGTTTCAAAAACAATCAAATCTTTTTGCACTGACAGCTAGCGGCACGTTTGGGGCCAGACTATATACATAACTGACAGAACGTTACTCAAGTTATTTTGACTTCAATTAGATTATGTATGTCCGTATTAAAAATCATAGTGGCAGAAATAATATATGCTGTTCTAAGCTCAAATTCTTAACTGATCTAATTTACACTATTATATTCTGTTGCTAACTTGATTTCTTTAATTGTTCTCAAAGTACAGTTTTATTACATGAGTTTTGACAGAGCAAAAAACGGACAGACAAAGACACCCAATTAACCGAAACGTCCCTACTTTTTGATAATAGACGACTTTATATTCTTCGTGGAAATAATTGTTTACTATACAGCTAAGAAAAAATTATCATTTATGAATAGGAGATCATAAATGACCAGACCAATGTGCGTGGATCTCTCTCTTGCTGAGAGTTTATCCATATTTTCATGTATTTTAATAAGAAAAGAGAGTAACATTGCATAGTTTGCATTCTTTAAAAAGGATAACACATAATGATATAATCTATTCTAAGGTTTGCCTCAAAGTTGATTTTGAAACATCAGGGATACCGCTTTCTGGCATTGTGTTGTACTACCTGTAAAAACATATTGGTTTCGGCTCCTCATCTTAGTGAGTGGAGTTATTCAACAAGTACCTGGCTAATTTAATTTCACTCCCTCGTCTGGCCACATCATTTAACGACCTTTAGTGACTTCACAAATCCCCAATACTTCCTTAAAATGTATATTTTCAGAACCCATATCTACTCGAGGGGTTCTCTGAGCAAAGAATATAGTCTGCAGGTTAATCTGCAACGCTCAAAGCTCTAACAAGAAATATCTATGGGTCCCTCTTGCGTAATTACAAAGAGAGAATAAACGCCCATACATTTAGAATCCGAGAGGTTCTTTCCAAACTGGTTGTTCTTGCGAAATTTGGTTTACAATTCTTGAAATTTTCTTGTGCATCTATGTAAGGTCCGAACAAAAGGATTGTCTATTGCAAGGGATAACTTTGTAGTCCTGCTCCAATTACCGTTATTAATTGGTGCTTTGGTGCTGTAAATTAGGAGGTATCAAGAACACGAGGACTCACTAATTTTGCATTTTGATAATTACCACAAAATGTTTGGCAGATATTCTAGTCTCTCTAGAGGCTCTTCGTATCAGAGTATATTAATCTCCTCCTTTCGTTTACAATCTTCCCATGTCGAGTGTTATAAACCAACAAATCATTTTCCGTGCTCAATAGAGGTCTAGCTTAAGCTACTTATGCATCTGGTGAAGCAAGTGTCGCCTTTGTGGTATCCATTAGTAAAAACCATGACATTTTGACTACATATCACCACTTCGGAGCTATACGAGAAACATAAATATCAAGACTATGCTTCTACTAATGGTGACACGTTGTTCTTGGGATGACTTACATGCGTTTTGAAATTGTCCTGACGGTATAAGAATAATTTTAATCATCTCAGATAAATATGAGTAATGGCCTTTGGCCATCCACCTGTGCATTGAACTAGAAGGCACCTTGGAAATTATAAATATTCCTCTACGTTTCTATTAGATACATTATACATAATATGACTCTCTAACTAAACCAACCTCGCGGTACTACCATTATAAACACATAGGCATATTAATATATAAAACCTCACTTAAATGATAGGTAGCTCACTATCTTTGTATCATCGTGGCTCTATGGTTGTTTATTCTGTGAGTGAGTGATGTATTACAATCTCACGCAGTTATGTGGCAATATCTATATATCAGTAAGGATAGTGAATGGCTTTTCACATATTTCTTCACTGATTGATGAACCCCTAGATGTCATTATATTAAAATCTCTTATGTTACTGAGAGATTTCGTACTCCCATTTTAGTCATATTTGGAATATTCTCTCTGTGATGTATATCGAGGTTGTATTTGAGTTTACTCGCAACTTTGAGTTTGTGATTAACAAGAAATTTATAGCCATATTTCGAGAAAACAACATTGTCTATGACCTTTCGTGGTCAATAAGACATGTCAAGTTGATCTTCTAGGCAACTTCAGCACTATTTGTAAAGAGTCTAAGACCTCATCTATAGCTACTCTGATCACGCATGTGTTTGATTCTCAACAAAATGTGACTCAAAAGTCACCCGTTATTTCGATCTCTGGTCGTCGTTAGATAACTCTCTCAAACACCTGTGTCTATGACATTTAAGAGCCTTACAATGTCTGATGACACACGGCTTGCTGAACTATGGGAACATAAAAGTGAGATACCAGGTCGAGTACGATCAACAGACTTGCACAACTCCAAGATCCGCTCAGTATAGACGTTACATGCGATATGTAATCTAGTGCGCGGGTGACTTGTTTTCTAATACAACTGCTCTCAGTAGCTGCTTGGTATCTGCGTCGTGCATCTCACCTCAGATAAATGAACATACCGTAGTCCGGTGTGTTGAGATTTGTCTGAATTTTAGTTCATCCATTAAATAATAATTTCATGACACCACACCAGCTGAGTGATCTGATCGTCTCTCATTTCATATCTTTGCTATCATAACTGACCAAATAAATTGGAAGTACGGGATTGAATCAGATCTTTTGCGATAAAGAGCATGAATATATCATACTAGTATGTCACGCTCTTAAAACAACTGTCAAGATAGCCTCAGCGACATTTTCAATCCCTCTAACGTGTAGCTATGTGAACGCTGCACAACAGTCCTGTCTAGCATTTAGAGAAAAGCTCAAGGTCTAAGGGCGTGTATGTAAATAAAGACGCCTGGGACTGCGATATTTACATGCACAGATGCTTCTAAAGAAGAATATATATGAAATGTCTGTGCTAAACAGTTAACGATTATCACTCCACGCGTTGTGTGGCTCATAATCCCGAGTATATCGCTCATGAACCCCGCTCCTTCTAGACACCGTCAACTCATTTTCACGTTAAAGTGGTACGGGATCAGGTAAAGATATTTTACGTGACGCGATCACTGCCTCTTAAAGCTCACTCTCCATAGATGTATTTACAACCCCATAACTCTCATGAACAACTTCGTTATATTGGAGTCAGGCGTATGTGTGATGACGCTATATCTCATGTTAGGCTTCGCTCATTGTTCAGAAGAAGTATACCTAGTACCTCAACTCATCGATACTCTTACTCATTATACTCGACAAGAAGGATAGCATGCCACTGTAGCGCGTGACTAGAATTCTCAATTCTTACTCCATAATAGCCGTCCATCGGCTTCCATTAGCAGTCTAGATAGTGTCATCGCAGTACTCCTTTTGAACAGTGCGTCTCTAGTTGGCTCTGGAGATATAAATGTATCCACGAATACCGCTTGTCTCTCAGACTTCCTCGGCAATATCATCAATCACTTATGCGCTATTCTCGAAATTAATCTACTACGCGCATCGGTGTTTTTCCTTTTCATCTTCATTCTCAGCCTGTCTCAATGCTTCCATCTCCAAAATCTATATCTAGAGGTATCTCTCTCTTAATTGCGAGCTCTCTCGAACATTAGAATGAGACGACGATAGAAAATTGATAACTAGAGACGCTAACAAATTGAGTTATGGTACAGTATGACCTAGTTGCAAGTCTAGTCCAGTAGTATATATTAACTCCTTCGTTAATTGTTGAGCCCTCGACCGAACCTTTTCTCAAACCACACACGATACCTATTAACACTACTTATATATTGTAATCGCGCAGCGCGCTCACAGTGCCATAAAGACAGATATACCTCTGTGTTTCTCAGCATAAAGAGTCAAGATTATTAATTGTGCATTAATTAGTGTGTTATATTCACAAATATATTCCAACGCAATACAATAGCAAACAGAATACTAATACACCCGTGTATGATTCTCAGTTATTTTCGCAGCATTAATAACATTCTTGCATTTGGAGTTATGATATGTCTGTTCACATTTTACGTAAGGTTTCTCTGCTCTTCATTGTATGTTTTTCACTTTACTAGTACTTCCTTATCGTACGATTACTGTTACATATAAACTTCAAGTGATATAACCTCTCATCAGATCATCGCATATATCGTAATTATGTGCTATGTGGCCGATCTCCCTTCATGCTCTATCCCTTTGTACTTCTCAATATCTACGCACTAACTCCTTTGATCACTCCTTTCATGATCTTCTACTTCGACATCCGTGTGCCACTGCTCACCTTTCAGTTCATCTCTCAATGCTAATGGCTCTTACTGGCTATGAATGTCATAATAGAATAACATATTCATCCTACCTATTGTAATAAGCTCAGGATACTCTATATTAGATTTTTATCTACCTATTTAGCAGGCTTTATTAACTATTAGTTAATAAATTGTATAAACTTTTTTTTATTTCTTTGTTAAGATTGTGAAACATCAACTATAGTATATATATAGTAATTAGTTAATTATAACTATCCATTAATGAGGACTCTGGTATGCTTGACTATTCCTTTAACTCTAACTATTTCTTGACTATTAATAAATAAGAAACATATATATATATGACGATATATATATATTTATACTATAATAAAATTATATTAATACTATATATTAATATACTTATTAATAACAATTTCCTCCCACTCTGTGATACTATTAGATAATATGTATACTTATAGCATATACATTTTTCAGGATTCATATTATGACACAATACTTTATACAATGTTTTATTGAGTTATAAGGAATATATATATCGTGAATACATGCTTTTCCCCACATGAAATAAAACAAAGTTAAAATTATTCTATTATGATTATGAGTATATATACATCTTGGCTCTAGAATCTCGTCTCAGTATATTGTCAAATTTCACTCTCTCAGATACATCTCGATGATAAATTGTGAATAACAAATGGTGAGCGCGCATAATAACATTATGCGATTGTGGATATCGTGAACGCGTCTAACTACTCTTACAAAAGTCCCGTGTTCATAAGTATCATAGTGTGTGAGACACAGATCTTGGCGGCGCTAAAGGATGATATATACGGTATCATACTCTATATATGAGACAATCACTATTTCTATCTGTGGTATTCCTTGATTTCTTATATTAATTATATTACCTTGACGCAAAGAGAGTGGAACGTCGTTTCGTCACTTTACTAATTATTATTTTAATCTTGTGTGAAGAAAAAAAATTAAACCATACATTAAAATGATATTTAATTTCGTCAAAATTAGATGATAAAATTAACAAAACAAAGAAATATAACAAATAATAGGTCTAATCTTAAATCTAAATTTATTACATGAAATGAATCAGTATTACATATCTATTATATATAATGATGATGATGCGTACTGTTATAGCTGGCTATTATTTCCGTCGGACTAGAGAGCTAGTAAATATAATATAATATTAATAATAATATAAGATAATATAACAATTTATATTTACAAATGTAATTTAGATCAATATCTAAGCAAAACAGAAATCAAACTGTAAGAATGTATTATAAAATAACAAAAACTCAAACATAAGTAGAGATATACAACAAACGAAAGGGTAATCCTACCATGTCTCAATCATGTAGATGGAATTTTACATGTCATAAATGGATGTATATAAATAGATTGATAGAGGTGCTGTATAGGTTACTGGGGTTCGCACTAGAAGTTAGTAAAATTATTAAATATCATTATATGAATACTTATAATAATTTAAGTTACAATAATTACTAGTCTTATTGCCTCAATTTAATGTTGGATCATATAATAATCCTACTATAGATATTAATGATTAATGAGTTAGTGATTTCCATCTCAGGTGAAGTAATCAAACGGTGCCCCCTATTAAACCGCCTCGAGAGTCAGCTCACTAAATCAGTGGCACTCAGAATAAACCGACCCGCTCCTCTCTTTTGTAAGACTACATTCGTACTACGTAAACGGCCACATGACGTAACCAGTCGAGCGGTTACACCATTTCTCACAGATCTGACTGTCAAACGAATCTTATAACCTAACCTTAGATATACATCTGGACGAAACGCGGGCTACAAATGAACACCTTTGTTGTGTCGCTGCCCCGAGTCTCCCGTCGCTTGGATCAAAAATGTTTCTGACATAATTTTTCCTTACGCAGCGCTACCCCACGATCGATATTAGTGTTCAATACCAACTATTATAATTGCTCCCCTATATACCCTTAACATATATAATTATATATATAAGGTGGCTTATTATAAGAAATATTGTAATATAAATGAGGAATGTAATAATAATACGATAGGATTACGCTATTATCATAGAGAAGTATTAGTTCTGTGTGTAATAGAAAGGGATATAAATAGTATAGATGAAATATAAATGAAAGTACGATGAGATGGTTTGGATCATGATGGTGAAAGGATAGTAATGATATATCGGTTAGTTATAGTACTGTAATATGTATTAAGTACTTGTGAGTATCTTTGGGATCTGATCACTCGATTCGGAGATACGACAAGACACTTAATGTTGAGTCAGGTAATAAGGAATGCTAGCGTGTATAGAGGGGATAGTAAATGTGTATGTTTGGCAGAGGCGAAATGATAAAAGGTGCAACGCACAATGTAGTTAAGACTGGTCGGCGTGGAATTGTAACAAACCAGAGTGTTCACTCGGTCTCACTTACATACCCGCAACAACACTCGTACACTCGACACAGTGCACGAATACTGACAATAAGAGGCTAGTGCGTCGTCAACCTCAACAAATCACTCGTGTGAGAGGCTAGATATATGGTGTGGTATACTTGTTTTGTCCATGTAATGTACAACGCTATTTTCCTCACCAAATAGTCATTTATAGAAGGTGAGAGAGCACAGCAAGTAATATAAGAGGCCATAGGAGTCTCTTCATGTTTTCTTGATCTTCTCGCTAGAGAATCATTATATTCCTATACATGAAACTAAACATCTATTTTTACTAGTTTGTGCGGTGGCAGGTCACGCACCTGCTACACCCAGTCTTAGGAAAGAAGGTGGTAATATTGATTAATTCATTAAAATGTAGATATGCATTTTAAGGAAATCACTCTTAGTCTAACTTCGAGCAAATTATAAGAATTAAATATATTTATAGTAACGAGGACCATTAATCAAGTAGACTATTTCAGTTTAATGTTGAATAAGCATAATTTTAATATTATATATATATAATATACTATAATATATAATACTATTTATATATTAATATATTAATACTTGAATTATATATATATATATATTCTATATATAGCTTAAAATTATTACTATATATTATTATATTAATCATTATTATTAATATATCCACATATAATATATTAAGATATATAATTAATATATATATATATGATATATACATATTATCATCACCCAATTCTTCCCAAGGAACCTGGTATATATGTAATATTAAGATGTGTGTCAGATATCAGTTTCATACCATGACACCAGTAGATATAACTAAGTAAAAGTAATGTATGAAAAGAATGTGACGCAAGTATCGAAAAGATAAGCCCGACTAACTATTATACCAGCTATCCCCTTTATATAGTGAGCTAAGAATACTTTTCATATCGCATAGTGCAGAATATCCAGTAATCTTATGGGGCTTACATCTGGATACCCTTAGCGATCGAACCTACTACACTTATGATACTAGGTGGACCACAACTGCATACCTCCATAAAACAAAACTATACTCACCCTATTTCACATCCGTAGGTATGTCACCTATTCATTCTCAGTCACTCCTGCCAAACTCAACATTTCTCTCCTCCATTCAGGCATTTCCTTTACTGACTCAAGCTATATATATATATATAATAATCATATAATATATATACTATATATAATAATATTATATAAATATACGCCTTCAAATGTTATCATACTAGTGCTCAACTAACTCCTAAATAATATACTAACACTTAGACATACTAGGTGACTACCAATATACCTATATCTAAAGCATATGGTCGGGTACTTATTATCATACTATATATGAGAGAATAATATACGCTGAATAAATAGATTTATATACTAATATATCGCCTCGCTTTGCGACTTATAACCACATCAGATTAGAGACTCTAAGAGCGTAGTGTACGATGAAATTAACTTATCACTATAATTTACTTCATAACTCTATAAGAGCAGTTCCGCTACCTTCCAGACCTCCACATCGGACGGTCGTGATATAATAAGATGTTTATATATATATATATATATATTATATTATAATATATTATATATTATATAATATATATAAGATATATACTAATACTATATATATATATATATATATATATATTAAATTAATTATATTAATTTTAACACTCGATGGCACTAATCTGAACGTGAAGCCATGTGGATATCTCTCTTTATCAATAAAGGATAGGATAGCAATAAAAATATAAAAACACACCCTCAACTCTAGCGAGAATACATCTTACGTAGATAGATCTTGACATCATGCAGTTCAATACGCATCATAGTAAAAGAGCGACAAACTGTCGCAGTATACACCTATATCAAGTCATATACCCATATACGAAATGTGTCTTACGCTCACTGCCTGATCTTGTGACGGTCTCCAGCGAGCGGCAGACGAGTAGGTAATGACCTTCGAGTTAAGATGCTACCAGGAAATATAAAATATTTAATGAAGGACAATAGGGCTGACAGTATTCCACAAATTACATGAATGGAACTGTGGTATGCCTGAAAAGAATGTGGTTCATGTACCCCGAATATCTTGAGACTATATGCTCCAACTTATCATCATATACAGATAACTTAATCTTTAAGTGGTCTCCAGAATTAATTCATCAAATTTGATTACTATGGTGCTAGCACAGAGCTCAAACGCACCTCACCTCTTTGTGTTGACCCTTGCACGTGGCGAGTAGCTATCGTGGTGTGGTGGAGGACATAGACTGTGATACACGAGGATAGCGTCTCGCATACTTCTCGTCATACGAACAATGGCTCTTGCTCAGATTGCCGAGTCCCGACTGTATCAGAAAGGTTCGACAGATTCCATGCGCAACGCGGCGGCTGCTTCCTATCGTAACGACTTCATTAGTGGCTGAGCATCCGTCATCTCTGCCACGCGATCACACGTTCACATGAAGGCGCGAATCCGCCAAGATGAATAATCCACGTCGCGTCAAGGGAGTCTAATAGTAGGATATGTTAGGTAATAATCATCTGCCCTCAACACTATCCAATAAGGAGGCAATAGAACGGATGCCACTCCCCACTTATGGACCCGGATAACAGATATTGCCAATATTCACAGGGGACTGAATTAGAGCACCCTTTCACATATAACTGAGACACTTTACGCCAGACCAAAAGACCAACTAAACACCTTCCACGCATTTTCTGAACAAGACTATTCCCAGCTTTTTTGAGGCCCTCTTTACAACCAAAAGTGTGATATGAGGGGTCTCAAAAGCACAATCACTTAATTTATGTTCAATCCACAGAATGCTTTAGTGTTGTTTACAGGTGAGACTTAGAGCCGTTGAAGGATAGTAAAGTTGGAAGTGTTTTAAAGAGGGAGATAATGAAAAGGGTGAGTTGTTGAAAGAGGGATTGAATTTCCCACAGTATTGTGGCTTACCCCACTTGAAAACAACCATGTTGTCAATGCCCCAATTGGGAATTCGAGAAACATCTGTAAGCGACGATGGGGTCCAACTTCAACGATACAAACTAGTGGGAGCAACATTTGAAGAAACAAATGAAATGGTGGACAGTGGAGGAAGGATGGACGAGATTGAGTTTATCGGTATAGAGTTGAAACAGTTACAATAGTCTAGCTAAGAAGAAGATCGTTGATGAAAAACAGTATGAGGAATAAAGTTGCGAGAGCTAAAACAAACCCTGAGAACACCACACATTAATAAGAAAGTGAGCAAGAAGGCGTGTTGTCGCCATCAACAAGAGCTTGGAATGGAACGATATTCTGTAAATGTTAAAACTAGTCAAGAGTAACAAAGCGAAGGAGCGGAAATCCCAAAGGAAAGTGTAGTTTCTTACGGAGTAGTAACCGGACCGACCGCTGTACATACCCCTGTCAAAAACAGACGCTACCAACACAAGGACTCCCATCAGTCACCTTAAGACGCGGCGAAGACCACTTAGGGTTCACTGACACAGTAAATAATAACTTGATCTCGCTAACTAATAACAATATATATATATATAATATATTATAATAGATATATATATATATATTACTAATATATATATATATAGTATATATTATACAGTATTGGCCTTTGTAACGTCAAATATTATCAGCACCACACTAACCCTACTTTTGCCCATATATACGAATTATATATATATCTATATAGTATATATTTATAAATGGTCCAACCAATAGCTATGCAGGTGGAAAATACTCACATCAGACATGGAGCCCGTTAATTCATAAAGAGGATAGCCAAATCGCCGCACCTATTAGAGTCTAGACCTCACCTCTCAAATGTCGTCAACACTACACGAAGATGTGACATAATGAACGAGCTTATGACGCGCATTCACTAAGAACTCTTCAACACACACCTCTACTAGTTCAGATGTGACTACTGGTATTTGAACTTAGTTACTATACTACTGATATATCTATTTATCTGACGATGGTGGGTGAGTAATAATGACTAAATATATACAATTTCGATTAAAATAACGATATTATTAATCCTCTTTTACTACTAAAACGTCTGATGACTCTCGTCGATTCTTTACGTAAGACCCGGTCGTGAATCATTTAACAGTCCCTGTCTCTACGAGCAAACCACGGAATGCAAACGCTTCTAGCCTATTGCGCAAGATATAGAAACGGTACGCGTAGCCAAACACGTGCTTGCGTAGCTAAGAGTTGGGCACCACTGTTCGCCGTGACCAAGTGTTATCAGATGAATTTAAATTAGTTGGATACAGAAAATAATCTCAAACTCTTGGTGGGGGGGCTAGGGGAGGAAAATATTTCCCAGTTCCCTAGCAATGCCGGATAAGACACTCATATATTCATAACTGTAAAAGTCTATTTCATTGTATACTTATATTAATGGTACTTTCCTCTTTTGTCCTTCACTTTTACGCATATATAATGTTAACTATCATATAATATCATATACTGGCAATAAATTAAAAAAAAAAACTACTGATTAACAATAATATACTTTATTTTATAATAATAATATTAATAGATTTTTATATCATATTTAAATATAGGTTTCTATATATTATTTAGTTTTTTATTATTATAGAAATTTATGTTATATATATTAAATTATATAATATGCTATGAGAATAGTAAGAGATTTATGCTATGCTACGTGCGTGGTACACTTTTATCGCCTACCTGCTTTGCCAACAAAACTCCTAGTTCTAATCGAATTATATGTTCTTACAATATTTATTTGTATTATTCTATATAATATTATTTATATATAATTAATTATGTGAGAGAGTTATTATATTTTTACATTATATATATATATTATAGATATCCGACCATTAGTCGTTAGTTAGATGTGAATTTTCGTGGTCACTGAATCATAATTAAGTTTATATTAAATAATATAGCTATATGCTATAATAACTTCACTCCTCTTATTAGTAATAACCTTAAATAGCTCGCGGTATTTTCTATAAGCTAAATAATTTATCTCAAGTTGTTCAATAGATCTCACAACCATTTTCTTTGAAGAGTGCTTTCATTGTGATCCTTTCACTACTGATATATAGTGGTACATTTACAATTCCTTTAACACTTTGTATATAAATATAGTTTTAGCGAGATATTGTCTGCATATTAATACATACCTCATGGACATTATTACACATGCTTTAAATATATAATAACCAATTCATTCAAGGTAGATATTCTTATTGTCAACCATAATTTTCAAGATTACTTGATGCTCATATCTACTCAGTTACCTTAAATAGGCACACATGTGAATACTCTCAGAACGGGCCCACGTAAGTCCCGTCGAGGAGGGAATCAATCGCTGGATCCGTCAAGTGTGGTTGAGAAAAGTCGTTGCATGAATCTAGTGTAAGAATGTGTTCTATTATTTACACTAGATTATAAATATTATATTACTTTTCGTTATCATTTTCTATATTAAAGTGAGCAACTATTGTATAATTGCTAATTTGCTGTATGTCCTTTTGTTTATTTAGATGGACATAATCGTAATTTGTTTGAGTGCAGTAGCCTCAAAACGGTGTGAATACCAGATTCTCGACCATTAGATGATTAATATAGTATGATTTGCTTCTTTCCCTGGTGCGTTTCTACATTCTTCCGCGTACTAACGTCTCTTCCATGAATGGCACTCCCATTCCCATAATATATGGTCAGGATATATCATTCCATACATTGAGTGTATGTGTGAGACGAAAACAAAAAAGTCAAAACTCGCCGCCATTCACTCAGTTATCATACATAGTCATACATCAGTCTCAACCCCTTCTCGGGCGCAAAGACATTATGTCACTTACTCACATCTCTCCGATACTGTGATCTTCCGAATGTATCTAGACTCAGACATACACAGTCTACTTCTCGTGATCAATAGAAATACGGCTTTACTCCACGCGCTCCCTCATTCCTGTATCCCAATTACTTACATCCTATGTGAGAGCTCAGTACCAATCCTGACAATAATCACACCAACACCCCCATCCATTCCTATAAGTATCCATTTGATGATCACGAGAGCGCACCTGCTACGATGACACTCGTTCTTATCCACTCTCTACTCTGGTATTATACACGTCCTATATCTCTCAACGGGACTCTCCTACACCCTAGGCCCATAGACTCAGTAAGGCACCATTCCATATAACTCTGCATTTTTTCCCCTCATCTCACTCCATTCATCACACCCATACACGCTCCATTATCTCTACACGCTCATCTAACAACAGATTATCACATATCCTTATTATTCTCCCCTCCCATGCCTCGCAACAGCATCTCAGTCCTACTGCCTTCCTTGCATCAAACATTTATCCGATCCTTCACCTCGCACACTTCTCATCATCAATTGTCTCTCTCTATCTCAGGCATCTCCGCTAATGACCGGCTCTGGTTAACTCCACACACTCACCACCTAACATCGCGTAAGACCAACCTACTGTCATATGCTATTACCCTTATATCCAACCATGATTACTCCAATCCTCTCAGCTGTCTCAAAACCACTCCACTATTTCACTGCTTCGTGCTTCTCTGACTTTACCCCGTTCATTCCAATCATACTAGGTCTTCATCTCTGCAATAAACGTATAATTTACGTCTTGCCATACTCTGTTCATGTACACTTTAACTCATCTCATACACACACTCTTTTCGACGAGCACACCTCTCTCCCTTAAACGATTTGTCCAATTCTCTCACTACCATCCATCACCTCTGCAACATAATCCTTCGTTATTCTTATCACATATATCATTATATTTCCAGACCATATACTCACTACCATACCAGATTAAACATAGGTACAGACAACCATCCAACTCTCTCTCCATAGTATCTGACAAGACGCCTAGAGCTAACTCATCTGGTCTCTCTATATTCTTCGCCTATCCTTAGTCCTCCTCTTCTCTACGCACTCTACAACACATCTTCTAATCAGCATGGGTTAGTTCTACCCAGACGTTCGGTCCTTAGCTCAAATTTCTATACTAGCCTCTGCAATTCGTTACACACGTTTCCCTTGCTCTTCATCAACTTACACGGCGAGCATTACTTTCCTTAATAAGCTCTCTTAAAAACACTCATGCCCTATTGTTTAGCCTGCATATATACTACCTGCGCCTAACATTTCTCTCTTTCCCTTATTCTAAACATACATTCTCTCAACTTCGGCGTTGCTCTCTCACACTCACAAACCTCATATTACCTCCTCTCTCTTAATCCACGTATTTATTCTTTCGAAAGCGACCCTCCTCATAAACACAACACCCTGCGCCAATAATCTTCCATGCTAATCGAATCGTCTCAGACAAATCTTCTCGTTCAGATTCGCCAACAGAACCAAATCAATACACAGAACATTATAAATATGGACAATATCAGGGCACCCTCCCTCATACGAACCTACCAATTCCTCCACCTATTCTGAACCACCAAATTTTCCTGCCGATTCCCCACCTCCCAATTCTTCCTATACATCCCTACTTTCCTCCACTTCTTTTACATTAATCTATGCGAACCTAACACCTTCAATAACAAGGGATGGACAGTCTAACCGACTACTCTCCTTAACATCTGTCTCTCATTTTCCATCACGCTGTATTAATATTAATGAAACTACAACTCTCAACTCCATTCGACACACCATTTATTCTATACAATCTTTGTATGCTTCACTATCGTCATACAATACTTTTGATTCCATTCAGAAGCTCCACCTCCCGACCACCAATCTCACCATATATCACTCTAACTACCTGACCATTAACGCTTATCCCTATTTAAAACTCTATTAATACGCCTGTGTTGCAATATCCAATAAAAACCTAAAATATTAATTTATATTATTTACCTTCCATTTTCTCAATCATTTAGTTTCAATCCGAAAAAATTTTGATCCTAACAATCCTATTTTCTACCACTCCTAACAGCACCTTGTTCTTCATCCAAATTCAGTAATCTCCATCAGTGATCACTCGATATACGCACTCTTCTTACACTACAAATATTAAATTTAACCAGCCATATACCTTTCACCTACTAAACACTCTCAAATTAAACTCTTATTTTACCCTTTGGCAAAATTATACATTACTTCCAATTTTATATATCTCCCTTACCCTTATTAATACTAAAGTCAGTATATATATTTGTTGTAATCTATTTACTCGCTATCTCCCCATCTCCTCATTTGTGAAATATTATAATAACCCCTCTCAATATAAAAACGCTATATTTTATTACACCAACTTCCAAATCCTAATTCTCAATCTACCAATCTTCGACCTCCGCTTCTTGATCATAGTTCCTTAATTAAATGTATTCATCTATATAATATATTAACCTTGACATATATTTATCTCTCATTCTTCAACTTATTCTCCATCCACTCACCCCTAATTACTCAATCGCTTATAACTTAAATCAACTTAATTACTCACTATACTCTCAAATAATATATACCTATTCCTTCTTCATGGCACCATCAAAACCTGCCAAAAGAATCTGTTGGAAACACCTATCATTATATTAACTGTTAATTATTGTTGCAGAATAATTTTCAAGTATGTGATCTTCTTACACTTACCCTACTCATCAATCATTATACTAATCTCAGTCTATCAAAAGCACCATCCCTTTCATTATTTTATGAAGATCAAATTTACCTTTTTTTCTCATTTCTTATACCTTTCGCGTGCATTCTACTTTCCAGTGAAGAGCTTCTCTATATATATCCTTGTATGTGCCTAATTCATCCTCCTTCCAAACTTGTTCATTTACCTCTTGTTATTATTATTAATTGATTATTAACACCTTTATTTAAATATATTTTTTCTTATTTTCACTTCCTTATATATATATATTCCAAGCATCTTTTCTTTTGGAATATCCTATTCATCATTATGCTTTTAGTACTATATAACTAACCATACGTGGTTCTTTTTTACCTTTAACCGCTTTCATCACCTCTTATTATTCCTATCACAATTCGTCATGAGATAGACGAGTATGCGTACTGTGCGTACCTGAGTGATAGCACATCCACACACTTCCTTGCACTACTAACCAAGTTGCTTCCTTCATTGATAGAAAGAGAAGCACAGAGAGACGAGAGAGAGAGAGAGGTGCAGCAGTCCGAATATATGTGTATGTTTTTCCACACTTTCAACTCCGCTACTCGTATATAGCCCGATGACGGTACTGTACTAACTCTTCACACTATCCTGAGAGCCGTGGATATCTGCGTGGTATTTAGCTCTATGTGTCAGCATCAGTGTGAATTAAGTTTCTCAGCTCATATCTCTAGCCTAGCAATCGTGTAACCTACTCTCCATTTCTACGTATCCACTCATTTCCTCTTCTCGTTACCAAGTCCTACCCACTAATACTATAATTTAATACATATATAGTAATAACAATAATACATAATGATATCCGATATAAATTCCCAATTATACCTTAAATACTATACCCTCATATAATTGATTTTACATAATATCCAACTAATAGCATACTTCAATCACATACCTATTATCTTCACCAAACTCACTAATATAAATCTAAATTTCAATACTTTCACTTCGATAATCCAATCTCTACTACTCTTACACCAATAACTCTAGTTAATATACATTATGTGAAATATTACTATTGTGGTTTAAAGAAAGTATTTACTTACAATATCAACACATATAATATAAAATCTCTCTTATCACAGAAATCAATCACCTATCTCTTCACTCCATTTCTCATTTTTTCTACCCTAGTAACACCTCCCAATAACCACCTTGCATTATATTATATATTTACACCATCCCTTTTTAGATCACCTATTCCAACCATTCACGCGTATCCCCCTCAAAACTATCAATCTGATAGCTACTACCTTATAGATATATACACCCCTATTCATAAGTAACAGTTCATTCAGTATATATCCCAAAAAATATATCGATTATCATCTTCAATTCAATCGTATTATCCCTCATAGTAATGCACCATTAACGATCACAACCACTCACATTACCATTATGATACACTTTTCAAACTAAATTATACATTATGAATTCTGGACTCACCACAATCAAAGTCTACTCCATAGCTTCATATATACACTACAGAGTCACTTCATCAATAAATATGCATACTCCTATTTCTCTATTCCTCTACTCAATTTCTATCTCTTTCTCACTTGCCAGAAGCGACTGTGACAGCATTTCCAGCATCTACGCTTAGGAACCCGAGCTTCTTTAATAGTGCTAGGCGTATTGACGCTAATGTTTCGCATCTCTGTGTGGTGTTTTCTCAGTAACAGACAGAGCTATATAATTCTATACACTTAATGGCCTATTTTCACAATCAGTAGTAAGCGAGGTCCATGCACACTCTCCTCTCTCTTCTTCGTTCTCATAAAAAATCGTTAGAATCGAACTAGCAACATATCACAAGTAATTAGGACAGGGTGAACCTAGTTATTACTATCCACATTGTACTGCATACTAACTTGCATCATAGCCAAAGGTTTCGTTGCCCTCCGAAATGTAATACGTATATAGTAGGTGCAGGTAGTTACTCGACCGAAATGTAATCGAATCCTTCTTCTCACGAGAGGCCAGATGCCTTTTTATTGAGTCAATATTTCTCATTGCGACACAGAAGAACATGAGTAAATGGATCTTGCTCCCGAGTAGGCAGTACTCAACAATTTCCCCTCCAAAACTAGCAGCCACTCTCCAGTGTCTCCACTCGTGTTACGTTCGAACCTCTACGTCACCGACAACACGCAGTATCTATACTAATACTCGAGGAATAAATCATTTTCTCCCCGCACACAAAATATGGCCGATTAATGGGTTATGTGAACTTCTGTGACATGGAGTCGAGTAAGAGAGGTGAAGAGATGTAGCGATGTAAGGGATGTTAGTACTAGAAGGATGGAGGTGAGTGGTAGCTTTAATCATGTAGTAGATGAGAGTATGATATATGAGAGGCGGATAAATGGGTGGGTTAAAGTAATATGTTGCCTGGAGGAATGTGAGAGGGTGATGTGAAGAATTATAGATACCGCCAAAAAGAGAAAGGGCGCGGCCAATGTAAAAATGCGCCGAAGCGGTAATTTCATCGTTCGAGTTATGCGTAATGGATACTAGCATCCCTCATATTATATAATAGAGAGAGATATGATATGAAAATTAATTATAAGTAAATAGATTTTTTGTGCTGTTCACCTCTGCGCTACTATCACCTAGCTTGGCCTCTCTCCAAATGGAGGGGGTATCCTGTTACGTTTAATACTTATATAAAAGTTGTCGGACTTTAAGGCGTTAGGATATATAGGTAAATTACCGATCTTTGCACTATACTATATATTAACTATATAAACTGATTGTTTAAAATCTATATTATAAAGTGAGTTTCCTAATAACTTAATAACTATAGTATTTGGTGTTGTATATCATCTCACTCTTAGCCTCATACTATCACCTAAGTCTTAACCTCTCGCTCTCCAATTAAACTGGTCTATGTAACGTTTACGTTCCGCTAGCGTTAGTGATAATTAAGTAATTTAACCGATTCAGTGTAGATAGATACCTCTATATTTACCGTATTAATAACTGATGTTAAATTATATTTAAATAATATAAGTTGCCTAGATGATTAATCATTTTTGGTAGTATTTGTTCACCTCTTTAGCCATCTAACTTAATATTACCCAGTGAGTCTATATGCCTCGTCTTACTCCTAAAATACTTGCTACTAATGTAAGACGTGTCTTTCATTCGTCCCTCTAGGGTTAGATATGTGTGGGAATAACGGCCTATCCCACAGAGCTTGTTATTCCCCCATATATATCTATATAATATACATTATAGATAAATAATATATTACTATATGCGACTCTAAAATATATTACCACTCCATAGTATTTCTCTTTTATACTCTCTAGCCTCTACTGAATCACGCTAAGTTAGTGGCAATGCTAATATGTAAACTGACTATACCTTATAATAGAGTACTACTACTACGTACATAAAATTTTTCTACTGTGCATGCATATGATAACACTATCACATGTTTATTCTTATACTGTAGATTTTAGACTCACTTATTATTGTTTGTTAACTAGTCTTAATTTACAATCTGATATTTGCCGTGTTTTTCAGTTATGATTAGATGTCATAATATGCTAAATATCCCTTGACTTATTCTAATACTATCATAGTGCTTCTAGGCTATTATATATATATATTCCACCGACTATAATAATCTAGGTTCTGTGACTCATTTAATACTTTGGTATATATATATATCCTTAAAATTTATACCTAATAAGCAACATTTTACTAAAATTACTGTCCTTTTTATCTAATACTACTCATTGTAGTGATTTTTAGCTGAGTGAATTTGGTTATAATAATTTAACATATCGATTTGCTCGATTATTTGAATTATATTAAATATGTGTTCTTTTTTTATGTCTATATTTTATAATTTAAATTATCGTATGAAAGGTGATATAAGTTACATGCATATGTCTGCTCTGATTTTAGGAAAAGGTTGATAAATCGGCGGCTTGTGATTATTGAGTGTATACTATAGTTGGCTTAGTCACACGGAAAGCTGAACATAACTACCATTTTTAATAAACATAACAGGGTATATTATATAATATATATATTATCATTATAGTATATGATATAGCTGGCTTTTCTACCTTAGTATATAACTTTAGTTAGTGTATCGGCTTTATATATTGAGTAGGTTATAGTGATTCTAAGCTCTGTATATTGATGTTGTCTTTCCACTATCCCAATGAAGATAAGTATGGCCTTATCTCACCATCATAGTATTATACTCTCTACCTCCTCCTTGTTCATGAAGCTTGTAGGCCGGGTGTGCTTGACTCTCATTAAATCCCGGATTATATATATATTTAGGCGGTGATATATGAATTATAAATCATATATTATAAATTAATATATATATAATATGTGGTACTACTTGTGCGTCATATAAGATTGACGGCCTTACTGCCCTCGTAATATAAGTTCTACTTAGGACGTGCAGTAGCGGCTATATATTTGCCAAATAACTACAAGGACGAGGGTCTATAGAGATAATCGAGATATATAAGGGTGCTTTGAGTATGTTGAATATAATAGTTGAACAGGAGTGTGGACGAGTATATTATATATATAGAGTATATAGCTGAAGGGTAATATTAACGAGAGGGAAGTTGGTAAATCATATTCATTGCAGTACGTAATCTTGTTAATAGAGCAGTATATATAAATAGACAGCATCGAGGTGGTGGAGTGGGATGAGAGGGTACACGATATATATATATATAGAGAGCGAGTGACCAAAAGTAAGGGAGAAAGAGAAGAAAATTATCAGAAGAGCTTTCCTGAAGGAATGTAAGTGGAGAAAGATAAGAAAATTATCAGAGGTGAGATGATATGTGAGGAGAATAATTACGCGGATGAGAGATTAATAATCTAAATTATTGGAGAATTAAGTTAAGTGGTAATGAAGTGATAGGAGAAAGTAGTCTAGTGTGATATGAAGAGAGTATGATAAGGTAGGTTAGGAGAGTAATAATCTTATATGATATACGTATGAATAAGAAAGAAATTCTATTACCCAATAACACAGACAATTTCATGAAAAATTGATGTATTTGTATGTAATACATAAAGTCCGAATCTTATAGGAACGTCATGATAGAGGGATATTACGCTCTCCTTCAAAATAATAGGTACAGTGTTTTGAGAGACCTCAGATACGATATAGATATTAATAACTGTATATATAGGCTTTACGATTAGGAAGCTGTTTACTTTGAAGAACTTCTCCTTCCGAAGGTAAACTAACCCTAGGGAAGGCCCTTTCTATAAACCTATCATTAAAATACCAGGTTGATGGATTGATTTGTAACTGGGCATTTCCGGCTAAAGCTATCATTAAAATACTAAGTTTATGGACAGAAGTTGAAATTGGAAATTTTCTACTAAACCTATCATTAAAATACTAGGTTGATGGACTGGATTGGTAACTCGGCATTTCGGACTAAAGCTATCATTAAAATACTAAGTTGATGGACTGGAGTTGTAACTGGAATTTCCAACTAAACATATTATTAAAAGAGTGTAATTTATCATGAAGAAAGAGCCTGCGTAAGACAGGCTGTTTTTAATTTAGAGACATCTTTCTCTTAGACGAAGTTTCCTAATGAAGTTTCACCTACAACGTAGTAGGTTAAAGATGAAGTAACTCGTAACTGATTTCGAATAAGGTCAACTCTAAAGTCGTCAGGTACTCAGGTTAGAGAATGCATCATTTTATATCAAGACCGTTTAGCTACCAAGAATACTCTACTAAAAAATCATCCAACTGCGAAGCCCGCACCAAAGACTAGGATATGATCAGCGACTTCAAGGCTTCCATTAAAATACTTTACCATTCTGCCACTGAATCTTATATATATATATATATATATATATATATATATATATATATATATATATATATATATATATATATATATATATATATATTATATTATATATATACAGGAGAAACAGAACAATAGACAGGACAGATAGACAGACAGATAGAGAGACAACAGACAGACAGACGACACGATGTAAAGTCCGCGTTTTTCTACCCATCATCGGTCTTATTAGATTTGAATAGAACGTTCATTTGCATTCCAATGCCAAATGGTTCGTCCCTTTGTGCCTCTCTGATATAAAGGGTGTTTCCTGCGAACTTCCGTGGATTGTTTACATGCATAGTGTTTATCTAATAATTCAAAAACTATCATGTTATAAATCCTCACAATTTTTAAAGAAATTTTAATCACTGGAAATGACTTGGAATGACATCCAAAGAATTCCACTCTCCTCATTATTATTGTCGTTGGAGTCTAAAGATACTCCGGTTGTGTGTGCGTGCGAGAATGAGTCAATAGATCGTAGTCGAAACTTTTAAATTTTGGTGGATTTATTACATCCGCGGAGTGCTAACATGAAACACTTAGAATTATATAACAAGACGAAATATCGTTAAGCTCCCAAATCTGTAAAATATATGTGTTGTGTGAGGAGTCGCGAGCTATACAAATGGAATTGGAGATCGTATAGTCTCTGCGTTATATTATCCGTGAGAGAAAATCCAGGCTCAAAAAATAACTTTTGTGTTGGTGTTCACATTTCGAGTTCTTTTACGATATGTAGGCGGATTCCAGGGTAAACTTGTACAGTTTGAGATTGTAAGCAAAAGTTAATATCCTACTAACGATTATACTAGTCAATCTAAATATGTCTTTAATAGGGTATGTACGTGTTCTGTAAATAACCATTGGATCTGGCAAAGTTGCGATTACTTCATAGGTATAGTTCATAGAAAGTGATGGAATAGTCGATGAATCATTCTCTGGTATCTTATATCTTTATTTTTATTTGAATTTTGTTGAACATCACCCCTCTTCTTACCAAAAGGAAGTACACATCTTAACATGATACTATATTTATCATATCGCTTTAATTAATATACCCATGATTACCAGTTGATATACGCGTAAGGACCGTCAGGAACACCCGTATACCCCGCATAAACTTACCTCTTCTGATAGACTATCGGCTATGCGTGTGTTTTACATTCATAATTTTCTCAAATATTATTTTTGTTGATACTGCACCTTTTCCTTAGATATAAGCATGATTAACTCGTGTAATCATGATATCTATATGAGATTTTCTTGCTATTTTTTATCTCAAGTAAACATTGCAAATCAAGAGATTATCATAATAGCTTCACTGGCGATAGTCCGATGCCTCGCGAACCAAGCTATGGCTCGACCAGTATTTATCTCGGTAACTTCTCAAAAATAAATCGAGTCTCGCGGCGGCAATTGCACATCCACACAGAGACACCTGGTCGGATACAATTCTCTTAGAGTACTAAATATCATTTTGATATTACATAAACTTTTTCTCTCGTTCATTTATTTTTATGTTCAAATCCTCTAGTCATACTGGATATTGCTCTATATATCAAGCAAAGATAAGTTAAAAAGACCATTTAGTTCATCGTCTTTAAATACTAAGTTATTAACAGAGTTGTCCTTCAAGTATTATTCTCTATCCCCCCCCTCCTGCCATATTTTCTGCTTTTCTATTTATCTATTAGGGCCTCCTCCAATTTCGCTCTTCCACTTCTTACATACTTAGTCTTTTTCCCATATAAAATCTATCTATTAGGACCTCAAACATTAGATATAATATTTTTTATAATTATTCATATTTTAAAGCTTATGACAGCATAGAAAAACTATCAAACTAACAACAAACCCTGTGTTAACCGAATAATATATAGAGTGCATATAAACTTTGCGTTTCATGATAATATATGAAGAATATAATTCTAATGTTCGTGGACGACAATTAAAAAAGTGTATGGCCTCTTTATCTGACGCGGATAATTTAAATTATTGTTTTTTTCAGCACTTTAAAATTCAGCTTTCTACCATATTTACTCTCTCTCTCTCTCTCTCTCATCTCTCATCTCTCTCTCTATATCGATATATATATATATATATATTATAATATAATATATATATTAAATAAATATATTATATATATAATTATATATATATATATAATATATATATTATAATATATTATATTATTATATATATATATATATATTATATAATATTAATATATTAGAATATTATAATATTATAATTTATATTGATATATAATTATGATGACCTATTTCATTGTTTACACTACCGTGCAGTTTATATTTTTTTTATGTATATTAATATTGTTTTTATAAATATTATATTCTAGTTAATGATCCTAACAAATCTAAATTTAGGTTTATACTGAGTAACGGATACATGAATATTATCATAAAATAATATATAGGACTAGGCCAAGGGTTTATTACTATACTTTGAAGTTGTTTTAATTATTATTTTTTTTAAACAAAGGAATACCCAAGGGTAATACCTCAAAATAAATGGCAGGTAATGATCTGGAGTGATCTCTCATGCCTTCCGGGAGGGGAAACGACAGGTAGGTAACTATTTATTTCCCCCTTCTCAAGTTATAGTAGAGGGTCTCCGGAACCCCCTGACCTTCTTGGTATATTGGGATGTCGTGAGGGTTTCCTACCGCCCCGCCCTACTGGAGAGTGAAGTATGGAAAAAGCGTCCTCCCCCTCTGTCCCCCGTCGGCTCGAGGCCCATTTTTTTATTTTTATTTCTTTTAATTAACGCTGATTCCAAATATGTAATGTAGGTTTTTCGTAATTTATTACAACTACATTTATCGAGATATTATTCTATATAAAATATAAAAAGTCATTTATATGATTCTTATGCGAAAATACTTATGCTTCTTTTAAATTAAGCTTATTATATAATAAAATGCACCTTATTTTATTAAAATTTTCGTGTAAGTGTTCGTTACTTTTTGAGAATTTTATTATAGGAGACATTATTTTACATAAATGTGATTTTTATATATATAATTGAAAATAATTTCGATAAACTTTGTAAATCATGAGTCGCTAAGCACTGAAATTCATATTTGTGTTATAGCAAAAGAGGACTTTTTGGGTAACAAAACGAATAAAATAAAATCAAAACTGACGGAGTCGTAATAACAAAATGCACATGAATACCTCATATATATATATAATTAATAATACTTACATTAATATATAATTATATATAATAATATATATATATATATATATATAATAATCTATACTCAACATAACCATATGACATTTAGTATTGGCAAAACATAACCGATAATAATTACCAAAAACTTTGGTTAAAATAATTAGCAATGTTTAAACTGAATCTTTATCTTCATAAGATAAAGAATTTTATATATCCTTATACTCATAATGAGCATAGCAAAACTCTAATACTAACTTATTTCTTACATGACGTAACTGAATTATTGATGTACATACTAGAATCTAAAAAGCTCTAATTGCTATACTTAACGATTTAGCTATTTAACTACATATTATATATTATTATATAGTTTAATGATTATATAATTCAAAATTAAGTATTCATAATAATCATGGACCTCCAATAAAAAATCACAATTTAACATAAATAAACTAAAATAAATACTACTAAATAAACCTCAAAAACATGTGAAAAGAATTATAGTATAAAAATTTTCTGGATCAATACTAGAGATAGAATAATTATAATAATTAAATCAAAAAGTAAATAAATAAGCCAAAAATAAACTATGAGAAAAAAATCTATTAAATTATTATAAAATATAGTTTAAAAAAAATAATACTTAGATTATATATGAATATATAGAAATATATATATTTAATTATATGAGAGAAACATGAAGAGATAGACTAATTGATATAAGCGCATCGCTGAGATAGAGTGAAAGTTCAAAAGTGTGAATCTCTATAAATATGTGATTTATTATTTGTATATATAGAGCGTTGAAAAATATAAGAATAAAATTAATTCCTTCATAATGAGTGTGATTATTCTAAACCACCAAAAGTATGTGTGATCTATATGAATTCTGTGGGATTTCTCGGCCTATATCCGTGCGGGACGTAATGTGGATATGGATGGAATCTTCGATTCCTCCCCTTGTCCCTTCCGATTCTGGCTCAACCCCTTCCTAAAATGGTAAAATATTAAATAAGATAAATATATTATAATTCATTTTCTTTGCAAATATGTTTTGATATATAAAAAAAAAATTATGTAGTGCTACCTTCAACTACTATTGACTGCTATGAAAATGTGATTAATATTATCTTTATGAAGATAATATAAGATTCCGTTTATGGGTAATTTCGTCTGAGCAGCATAATCTATAACACGCCTGTTCGTCCCCCCTTCTCGATTCCTACGATTCCGGAGCTCGAACCCCTTGAAAAAGAGAAATAAATGAAAAAAAAATGAACTATATTAAACCTAATATAATTTACACATATAAAAAAAAATACTAATATTTTATTTCTTTATCACAATTCTTGCCTTCAGTCACACCTCTCCACTCTAAATTTGAGAAATGTTCCCTCCCTTCGTCCATGAGAGAAGTTATCGCTATGAGACCCCTACCCCACCACTTCCTCAGCCGAAAACGTTGTGTGTGTCGTGTGTGCTATACGATATTTAAGGTGTTATTAATAAATATTAGGGCAATGAATAATTTTTTTTTAAGTTTCATCAATGAAAGTGCTTGCTGAAATCAAAAAATATATTATTTTCCTTTAAACTAGCTGGTATAGTTTTTAGTTACATGCCATGATGCTTCGGGAGGCTGCCGATGTTGTAGCGTGAATTGATAAGGGTGTCTGTATATATTATATGTGTGAGTGTGTGTGTGTTATATTATATGAGTAATATTATATATATATATATAATATATATATATATATAATATATTATATATATATATATATATATATATATATTACTATATATATGTATGTGATGCGATGTGTGATGTGTGCGTGTGTTGTACGGTAATATTATATAGTATAATTATATATAATAATATATATATATATATATTATATAATATATATATAATATATATATATACGTTTATATATATGTGTATGTATATAATATATATATATATATATATATAGTGTGTAAGGTATATTATGAATGCCTTATGTTAACTTTATGGTGCAATTATGTTGCACGATTTTAAGCCTAGTTAAGCTAAGGAAAAGTTTCTTTGTGTTGTACGATGTTAGGTTTAGTTTCCTATTACTTAATACTTTATTAATTTAGAGATGGATTTGATTTTGCTTAAATGAGATTTTTTTTTTTTTTTTTTTTTTTATTTAAATGATTTTATGTTGGGATGAGACATTTGAATATGTGAGAGTGTAGTTATCATGTGTGTGAATGTAATAGATGAAATAGCGTATGAGAGACAATACCAATAAGGTGATACACGTGCATGGTCGTGTGTGTTGGCGTGGAATGTGAGCGGCAGACCACGTGCTGCTGAAGCGCTCGCTGTGTGAGAGTGCGCGGCTGACTGCGTGGGTTTGCCGTGGAAAAACTTACTCGGATAAATTACTGACTAAATAAAATTGTTTAAAAAAAAATCTTAAAATAAAAAAATATAAAAAGTAAAGAACTAAAAATTTATTGAACTGTGTAACAACTTACTCGCATAATTAATTAACTTAATAAAATTGTTTTAAAAAAAATTGAAATAAAAAAAATGAAAAATAGTAAAAAGAAAAAAATTTATTGAGCTTCACAAAATAAAATTGAAGAAGATGTTTTTTGCTCTCTCGTAAAAATTCGGTAGTTATATGTGAGCGACACTATCTCACCATTCTGCAGACACATATTATAATACATATTATCTTTATTTACAGAAAAGTTATTATATATACTTGAGTTATATTTTATATATATTTTGATAATTTCAATATTCATATATTTTAATTATATAATTTGTATATATTATTTACATATATTTTATTCCATATAAATATTATATGACATTAACTTTTATATTAATTTATTTGATTATAATTTAATTTTATTATTTAGTCAACGAATAATACATAAAGATTTTTGCTTAATCTATTTATATATATATAATATATATATTAATATATAGTATTAAGTAATATTATATATATATATATAATATATAAAAATAGATAATTATATATTATATATATATATATATATATATATATATATACATATATATATATAATATATCATATATATATATATATAATATAATATATATATATATATATATATAATATATATATATTATATATATATATAATATATTTAATATATTAAAATATATATGATTTTAATTATATACTTATTATATTATGTTATTAATATAATTTAAAATATTATATTAATATATATATATATATATATATATATATCAATTGGAAAATTGAGTTTTATAACATTTGACATATGTATACATTTTTGTTAATTTTTTTATTACAAGTATATGGTACTTTCTAAACAAAATAAAAGTTTGAATATTTAAAACTATCGCTATTATTTTATTTATTCATTTAATTCTATTTTAGGCACCAAGGCACTTGCATATATAGATTATATCCATAGGAGTCAAATACAATTGTATGCATTAAAGCAAGGCTTATACATATTAATGTAACCTAGATTCTATTAGCCTAAACTCGGGTATCGAATAAATTATATATTACATTAATATTAAAATTTATTAATATATATATATATTATATAATAAATTAATAATATTATATATAATATATATATTAAATATATATTATATAAAATATATATATAATATATATATATAAATTAATTATATATAATAGTAATATTTATATATATTAATATATATATTCTTATATTCTATTTCTTCAACCTTCACCTCTTATTGCCCCAATAATTATGTAGGTATATATAGGTAAGATTAGGTATGCTGTACAATAATGCATCGGAAAAAGAAAAGCATATGAATATGCTATAAGAGGAAACTATAGACAAATGCATACGGTTATATTATATCTGAGAAAAGAAAGTACCCAGATATCACTCCATTATACCTAGCCCCTCTCTAATATAAATATAGTTATAACCATTAAATTTATAGTATTATATGAGCTGTAGTCTTATATAGTCGATCACATAGACTAAAATATAAAAATTTACCACCCTAGAGACATAATTATTCAATTTAGGCTGAACCGCGACGTAATACTATTATCACTATTGGTAATACGTCAATGTAAGGGTATATTATCCCCTGTACCTAAGTATTAGTTATGTAATATTATAATATATATTGGACCCACAACCAATATTACCTATATACCCAATATAAGAGAATAATGAGCATAATTATAATAAATTATAATATATATAAATAATAATTAAATAATAATATGATATATAGATAATATCATACTTAAATGGTCTACTTAATAATTAAAATAACATCGAAAATACATGTTTACATCAAAGCGAACTTCAATAATGTTGGAATACACACAAATTAACATTTCTAACTTATTTAATATAAATGATTAATCATATACTAAACCTCGGAAATTAAATAATGTCAAGAATGAATAGTCGCTGAATACCATTACCTCTTATTATGCAGGTATAAATAGCAAATTAAATAATATTAACTTACAATAATTCTGTTGAGTATCTAATATACTCAGATGTTCAATGTATATATAAGATATTATTGCATTGAAATATTCATTAACGAGTATTGCGTGATATGAAATTTCAATATGCACTGAATAAGGCATTGGTCGACAGCCCAATAAGTTCAATAAATTTGTAAATATTTGTAATTTTTTGTAACTATTTGTAACTTTTTGTAACTATTTGTAACTATTTGTAAATTTGTAACTATTACCCATTTCGATATTATTTTCATGTATAATAATTTTTATTCAGGTTAAAATTAAAATAAATATTTAAAAGCAAATATTTTAAATAAACATCAACAAAAGGTGTTCGAGAATATTCAATTACATAATAAACTACGATCCAATTACAAATTTACTGATTTGCTACTTAGAATTATTGCAATTTAAATTACATTTGTCTTGGAAGTTTAAAATTTAAAACAACTTATTATTATTATTATTATTTTATTATTATTTAATATTTTATACACATTATTAAATTAGTATATTTATTATTATTCCTATAATTTAATTATTAATTATGTAGTTTATTATTGTTGTTCTTTGTTGTTGCTGTTGTTGTTATTATTTTATGTTAAATTTTGTGTTTCTTTCATTTATTTATAGTAATTAGGAAGCATAATATTTGTATTAAGAGTTAATAGTCATTACTTTATATTTAATAGCTTAATATTATTATAGTCCTAAATTGTTTTTGAACAACCAAATAATGTTTTAATTATTCTTAATTATTATTATTAATTATTAATATAGTATATTATTATATTATATTATTTAATTATTATTATTTATATTAATACTTAATTATTAACATCAGCTTTTTAGTTATATATATTATTAGTATTATCCAATATATTATTATTATTATATTCATTACAACACATTTTTTGCTTCAAATTAATATAATTTAAATTTGATAGTCTATTAAATTAATGAACTACTGAATGACAAAAAAATAAATGATTTTAATTAGTGCATTACCATTCAAAGATAGTAATAAAGTTATCAGATTATAATGTTATATCATGTCAGAATTCGCCTTACCACTCGATCACACAAAATAAGAGTCAGACAAATAAAGTAATACATAATGAGATGCAAAGTATATATATTTAATAAAACTATTTTCAATATAAGATTAATATATAATAAATAATATACAATATATATAATAAAATAAAAAAATAAGTAAACTAAATTATAGCTAGATAGATATTTAAAGAGATATCCAAATTTATTTATATATATATAATAATGACATTTAATTATATTACCAAATAATTTTAATTAATTTAATTTCAATTTAATTAAATAATATATTGTTTCATTTTTATTGGAATCGATTTAATTTATTACAAGAGTATCTAAAATAATTTTTTCTATTAATAAATAAATTCAATAAATATATTAAAAGGTAAATAAGAAATAAAATGATAAAATAATATAATTATGAAGATTAAATATATTAATTTAACTCAATACTATCTTAATTAATATAAATTGATTTTCACATCTTCACATTACAATAATTATTCATATGCCTTTGTACTAGCATGTCAAACATGAGTGCGTAGAGATAGATACAATGAGTCATTCCCAAATCGAAGCGTCGTAATGTTATAGATTTGAATCGGAGGTAGTTTATAATTTGTATCATTTTTCATTTACTATATTCATATAGTTTCTACTATTAACATGTAAAAATGTGATATTTAACATCTGTCTAATCACATAGCGGGTGTTCCGTGGCATCTCTCTCTGTCTCTAACTCTCTCTCTATCTTAAACTGAATACTTATCTCTATTTCCTATCTTATTAACTATATTACTAATATCTCATTTTTTTTCTATATATAAATTTTATTTCTTTATAATTACTTCATTTGTATTATTATATCATAATTTTAAGTATTAATATTATATATTGCAATTTTTGAATTATTTATTATTTTTTAACTTTACTTAAAATATGTAAACAGTATTATTAATTAAAATGGACACATTATTGATTTATATATAATATAACTGTATATATATATATTATAGTTAATATATATATATAATACTATATATATTATTATTAATTATATTATAATATATTATAAATATACTATAATATATAGACTATATATATAATATATATATAATATTAATATTATATAATATTATATATATATATCATATATATATATATATATATAATATATACTAATATATATAATATATATATATATATATATTAATATATATGATTATATATATAGATAATATATATATATATAATATTATATATATATATATATATATATATATATATATATATATTATATATATATATATATATATATATATATATATAATATATATATACAATATATATATAATTAATATATACATATATTATATATAATATAATAATTATATATTATAATAATATATAGATATATATTAATATATATATTATAGTATAAATATATATATATTATATAATAATATTTATATATATTAATATATATAATATATTAAATATTTATATAATAATATATATTATTTATATATATATATATAATATATATATATATATATAATATATATGTGAGGTACGTATATACATTAGTGATAGGTCATATAGGAGGTATAGTGAGTAGGTAGCTCGATCTACCCAATATTTTTGAGTCTTTTTAAAAATAAATAAATGATAAAGATAACTAATAACCTTAATTTACAATTTTATTATAATTGTACCATCTCTTAATTCTCATATTTTTTTTAATAAATTTAAATGAAAAAATCAATAAACTAATCTACATAGCTAAATATAGTCTAATATAAATATATATATTATATATAATATAATAACTAAATATTACATTTGGTAATGAATTTTAGCCTTTATACCTCTACTATCATGTTACTTAAGTAGTTAATGAACTTTATGCTATAAGGCGTAAATTAATTTATCAGATATTGTTACATATAGAATATATAATGATTAAGGCAGCCAGACATATACCTTATGCGTACGAACGAAAAAAATAGCGAGAATCCACGAGAATCGGAAATCTATTTCGTATATCATTCAAGAAAATATGTACGTCAATAAAATTTATGAAAATAAAAATAAGAATTTTCAGTACCTTACTTTCTTTCCATCATATTTAATATAGTTATACATAGATAATATAAGATATATATATATATATAATATTATATAATAAATAATAAAATATATATTTATTATATAATATTAATATTATATAATTAAATATATATAATAATATATAATATTAATATATATATATATATATAATTAATTATATATATATAATATGATAGATATAAATATATTATTAATATATATATATATATATAATTTAATATATATATATATATATTATATATATAAATAATATAATATTATATATAATATATTATAATAAATA
>JABUQX010067197.1:10000-27191 GCA_015478945.1 Trachelipus rathkii | reverse complement strand
TATATATATATTTATATATATTTAATATATATTAATAATAATATATATATTTATTTTATTATATATATAGATATAATATATATTAGTATAATATATATTATTAGTGAAATATATATATTATATAGTATTATAATAATTAATAGGCGTAATATATAATTATATATTATATTATTATTATATATATAATTATTATATATATTATATATATATATATATATATTATATCATAGTATTAAATGCGGTAGATATGATATGGGTATATATAGTATATATATATTATAGATTATAATAAAATATATTAATGGATACGAGTTGTGCTTTATAATATTAATAGAGTAATATATATTATATATATATATATATATAATATGCGATTTTCCTGTCAACATAAGTCAATGATTTAGAAACAGAGAAGAAAGTGTGAAACACAAGAAGAAAGATTGATAAGAAAATTATTAATCTACAAAAATCTGTTTTTGAAAAAGTTCTAAATGATTTTGTGAAAGGAATGGTAAAAGAATGAAGTATTACAGAATTATGCTAGAAGAATCAGATCATGTGAGGTGAGATAGAAATACTGGGTGGCAACCAGAAACTTCAATTTCTTGCATTTAGGATCAGCATTCAAAATTATTTGACGGAGAAACATGATCTTCTAGGCTAGAGAATTATGGAGGAAAGAATTAAAAGGCAATATGTAAGAAAGGCTAGTTCCACTGATTGGGTGAAATACCTACCTAAAGTGCAAAACTCATGGATAAGCTTTGGAAACAAATGCTCCGAGAAGTACATTCTTCCAAAGAACTCCCAGAAAAAGAGCTAAGAAACCAGAAGAAAGATGATGCTGTCCCAATTGATAGGATGTTAACTCTTTCTGGGGATAGATAAAAAAAGAATTTAAAAATGAATTTAATGATTTTAGGTAACTTAGGTCTCACTAGATGCACATTTTATAATATGTTCAGAATATTACTGAATAGGTTGAGAAAAATGAGCCAGGTGAGATTATTTACTTAGATTTTGATAAACGAAAAATATCCCATGATAGGGTTATACATAATTTATTACAAAATGACAAAAGTGGAGAAAGTTTTAAATGGAAATAAATTGGGATTGATAGAGGGGCTGAGGAGTATATATTAATATGGCGTATATAGGGTGGTATATTAGATGAGTATACTTGAATTATATATATATATATATAATATAGTATTTATTATATATTATATATATATATAATATTGATATAAATTTCTAAGTTTAATGGCTATAATATTTCTAAGTTTAATGTACTAAATAATAAGTAGAAAATTATTATTATTATTAGTAATGATATATATAAAATTATACCCTATACTATATATATATATAATAGATATATATATAGTATATATATATATTATCATAATATTTATATATATATATTATATAATATATATATATATAGGAGTATATATATATATTATTAGTATATAATATATATCAATTAAGTATGATATAAGGGATATAGTATATATAATAGAGTCATTACTATAATAATTATCTTTTTAAGAGCAAATAGATATAATGATAAATTGCTATTTGATAATTTTAACAATTATTTTATTTTTTATCGCGGGATGGGGCACGTTCGGACCCCGTCGTTATTCATACCCGGTCAACTCCTGGCTAAAGGCATGGGTTGGCCCCTCGGCGCTTCTCTGGACGGGTCCGGGTTTGGTTTTTTGAAAATACAAAATACTTCTTCAAAAAATGTACTAATACTCTTAGAATAAAGCCGGGAGAGATAAAATAAAAGAAATTAGGAAGAAAATCATACTTCATATTAAAGAAAGTAGAGATAAAATGAATGAAATAGATAATAAGTAATATTAATAATTAATGAATAATTAATGATATATTAATAATAATGAAGTAAAGAATCAGTAAATATCACAAAATACGTAAACATCGAAATATAATTATAATAAAATAATATGCATGTAGTCTGGAGGTGCTCTCCTGGAATATAATCAATATAAGTTAATTAATTAAGAAAGATAATATAAGTAACGAATGAATAATAATAACATAAGTGAGAAATTAAAATACATAATAAATGAGATGATATAATAATAAATGAAGATAAATTATAAATAATAATAAGCAATCAAATTGAATTAGAACTAATTAGATGTAATAATAAGATATAACAAAAGAAAATCATAATAGATAATAATCAATAGTGAATATAATCATAATAATAATAAATAATAATATAATAAGATAAGAGTATAATACGAAATATTAATCATGAAAAATGAAAGAATAAAAAAATTACGAAAATTGGTATAACGAATAAACACGTAGGAAAGCTAGAAAGAAAACTTTAACAATCGATGTTGAAAGCTTCACACTTTAAAAATTGAAGTCTGTAACTATATAGGAGAGGATGATATAATAAAAGAAATGAAATGTAGCTGGGAAATACCTGAGATTCACATTTTTTGTTTAATCTTTATAAAAAAATTTTGCCTAATTAAATTATTAAAATTTATAGATATATATAAATAACGCTAAAATAGAAATTCCACAATAAAGAAAATTACTAGAAATTCGTTGTTTTTTTATCGAAAATTTTCCCCCTATAAACGGTCACCTCTTATAAATTCGTCCAATATTTATTATGATTATATATATATTATAATATATTTTATATACTATATATTATATATATGTAGTAGTATAATATATATATTATTAATATACTTATATATAATATATATATTATATACAATATATAAAGTTATATATATATATATTTATATATATAAACCTACATATAATATATATTAATATTATATATATATATATAGTATAATAAGTATATAAATATATATATAACGTTATAGAACTAATATGATATATATACGAGATATAAGGTGAGAAATAGCATATAGAATAGCAAGTAGACGGTATAAATTATAAGTGAATATATATTATTATATAACAATATATAATAAGTGTAGTTTATAAATGGGAATATCATAATCTTTTATGCAAGCATATAAACAAAACAATGGTTATACATTCAAAATGTCAAATGTATTAAAAAAAAAAATAAAATAAAAATAAAAATTGTTTAAACGTCAAGTTTAGTAACAAAGTTAAATTCTTAAATTAAAATTTGAGAAAAAAAATTCTTCTTGTTATTATGGGGAATATTAAATAAAATACATTAACAAAATTTTTATTTTAATGTAGGAAAAAAATTTTTAAAACCCTTTTTTCTTTTTTTTTTTTTATCTTTTTTTGAGAAAGAATAAAGATTTAAATTTTTTAATTTTGAATTTCAGTTTTAATTTTAAATTTTGGCATACTTTTTTATTTGGAATTTTGTGTGAAGCATTTCAATAACCAAAAATGAAATAAAATTTATTTTAACCTAAGAACTCATAGTAAGTCCCCTCAAAAGAAATTTTTTCTTTTGCATATATAGAATAATAATAATATTCTAAAAGAAAATCAACCGCTAAAAAAAAAAAAAAAAAAAAAAAAAAAAATTAAATGGAAAAAATATATCTCTAAAGAATATTATACATGATAAATATATATAAAAAAAATCGAAATATAACTCTTGACTAGCACGTGGCCCACTATTACAATAAAAGACGTCAGCCACGATCATGGTGGCACAATAAAGCACGAGGGCCACGATCACAGTGGCACAATGAGGCACGAGGGCCAGTTTTAATTTTTCTTTTGTTTCTTCTTAAAAGGACGCTGTCTCAGATATCTAACAGCTCCGTGAGGCCACGCTCCATGTGTGCACGACGTCTCAATGAAGCATTGTCTTTTACTTCCGCTATGCGAAGAACAAAGAGACGGCGTCAAGGATCATTTAGCACTCAGAGTGCGTACCATATATAAAGTAGCTTGGAAGTAATAATAGCTATTAGGTAGAGGGAGGATACTGGGGTTGTAGAGTATTGATTATATATAATATCTAGGATAAGGTAATGTAATATAGATTAATATATATATAGCAATATTATATAATATAAAATAAAAATAGTATAGCTATATATATATATAATATATAAGATATATATATATATATATTATATATTTATATATAATATATTATATATAATATACATATATAAAATACTATATAGGATATATATATTATAGTTATATACTATATATTATAATATTTAGTATATATAATATATATTAGTATAAAATAATAATATTTGAATGTATATTAGTAATATGGTATATTATTAGTATATATATATTATGTAGTTAATAGATCTATATATAATGTATATACATATATATAATATATATATATAGTAAGTATATATATCATATAATAAGTTAAGATATAAAAGTATATATAAGGATATTATAAATATAAATATATATAATATATATAAGATAAATATTATATATATATATATATACTATTATATATAAATATATTATATATATATATATTATATATATAATATATATATATTTAATATATATTGGTTAGTCCTCACCACAAACACAAAATCATATGTTTCAAAAAATTTTAATAAAGCAAAACCTACAATGCATATAATTTCAATAAAACAAAACCTACAATGCATATAATTTCAATAATTTTTTTGATATAAAAAATTCAGTTTTTATGCCAAAAAAAATATGAAGTATTTTGATATGAATTAAAAATTTTCTTTATAATTAGTTAAAATTATATTTTTCCAACACTAAGAAAAACTGTAATTGCAAAACTATTTGTATTTTTTTTTAAGGCACTAAACACAACTTTGCATGTGTTGAATTTATTTTTTGTACGTTTTGAATTTTTTTGATTTTTTTTTGTACATTTTGAATTTTTTTGAATTTTTTTGTATTTTTTGATTTTTTTGTACTTTTTTAATTTTTTTTTTTTTGACCTCTTTTATTTCCATTCAGTTCGGCCGCTTAACTTAGTTCTCTATTGTCAGACCTTTAAATTTCTGAGTCAATTTCTATTAACGAAAAAATTTTAAACGATTCTTGAAAAATATTTTTTTTTTTAGGTTAGAAACAGTTTTAGTCCTTCTTACACGATAAGGTAAGATACGGTAATATATAAAGTAAGGTAAGAAATGTTGAGATAAGGTAAGGTAAGATAAAGTAAGGTAAGATAAGGTAAGGTAATACATGGTTTCACAAATACAAAATACAACAGAATTTGTCATGATTGTTTGATGGCCGATTCCCAGGCGAAATGAACTCAGAAGAATGTCTAAATACTTAATCCACAGAATTCTTTGCAGTATCTACATTTTATATCTTGTAGGAAACAATGTTTATTTGTTTCAAAGTTTCAGCTCAAAAAAATGATTCGATAATACCCTCTATTGAAGTTGATTTATGGTTCAACAAAATTTACAGATTTTTAACATGTATAAAGAGTTAAGAAGTCCCTTACCTTCCACAAAAATGAGACTTCATAGTGCAAAGCCTCTCATTCGAAATGGGATTTTTTTTATTTTGTCATCATCAGCATACTTTTTGTCATTCTGTGATCTCTAAGGCAGTTCAATCGAGAAATTTAATTCGCTATAGAAATTTATACAAACTTATTGTATTTGGGTAATAAGTTCCAACAACCTCTTCGTATGTGCAACCAAGATTGCGCAGCCGGTGCTGGAGTCGGAGGAATATTTTCAGTGTATAAAATGGACTCGGAGCAAAAATATATTCAGAGTGGTGCCGGAGCCGGAGCCGGAGCCGGAGTCCGACCGGAGCCAAAAAAAGTTTTTGTGTTGAGGCAAAGCCGGAGAGAGAGAGAGAGAGAGAGATTAAAAATTTTACAATGCAATAAATTTGTCCGGAGCCGGGGTCGATACCAGATACCGGCTCCGCATTCCGTATGCAACTCTTTTTATATTGTTATTATCTCTCTTTCTGGCCACGTGCATAAGGTACAAGGTCAAGATCTTAACTGATCATATTCTTCAGCAGATTTTCAACAGATTCTGAAATATTTGAAGATGTTTCATTCGTTCCATGGTTAATTTACTTGAAAATTCTTTTAATATAAAGTTAATATTTTAATCGATGAAAATTGATGATATTCTTCAGCTGGCTAATTTTAGAATTTTCAGTGGATTCCGAAATATGTAAAAATGCTTCATGCATTCAATGCTTAATTTTCTAGAAAATTCTTTTAACACAAGCTAAGATCTTGATTGATGATATTCTTCAGCTAACTTTAGAATTTTCAGTGGGTTCCGAAATATCTGAAGATGCTTCATGCGTTCCATGCTTAATTTACTAAAAAAATTAAATTCAAGGTTAAGATCTTGATTCATGGAAATTTCAACTCTGAAATATGTGAAGACCATTTTAAGACGGTTCATGCGAATTTACTTGATTTTTTTTTTTACCAACAAGGCCTTATCGTTGATGATGATTTTTATCAGCTAACTTAAAATTATGTCAGTAGTTTGAAAATGCTGAAAGATGTTGTCAGCGTTCCATGACAATTTAATATGGAAATTCCTTTAATAATTCGGTTCTGCTATACCATTTCAAAATCCACATTTATTAAACTATATTATTTATTTTTTGGCAAAAACAATGTATAGTTAAATATATTTTTTATACTCCAATTTAAATAAACAAGGTAGCATTATTTTTGCTGGAATGCAAAAATAAAATACTTGCAAAACAAGAAATATCGCATGGATTATCTTTATAGCTATTTTTAAAGTGGGTATAAGGGAAGAGGGGAGGAGATGGGAGGGAATGGATTGAAATTATATATAATATATTATATATATGACTATATAATTATATATATATATATATTATATATAGTATATATATATATACATATATATTCCATATATAATATATATATATATATATATATATATATATATTATTAACTATATATATATATATATATAATAATAAAGTATAAATATATACTAGTATATATATTATAATAATTATATATATATATAGATATACTAGTATATATAAGTATAATATAAATATTATATATATATATAGATTTTATATATATACGACTATACATATATATTATATATATTATTAAATATTTATATATATATATATTATATATATATATATATATATATATATATATATTGTAAAAAACTTATTTTGATTATTTATATATTTTTTATTTAATGACCTCATTCTGGTAACCTTAATGGGAAAAGATCGGAATGCTGACGTTTCTTTTGTGTGTATAGCATCTTTGGATACTGGACACGATTGCATTTCGCCGTTTATTTTTTGGGGGGAAAAGTGGAATAATTTGATGCGTCAGTTTTTAAGGACTGTCAAGGGGATGCCAATTTCGAACAAGGAAAATGGGATGGACAGGTGCAAAAGATGATCGAGCGGAAGGATCATCAAGAGAAATTGCCCCTACAGCCACGTTAGGCGTGTACGGTTGGTAGGCTAGGATTAGGGTTTAGTTAGGTTAGGTTAGGTTAGGTTGTTAAGGTGTAGGTCATAGGTTAGGTTGCGTTAAGATTAGGTTTTAGAGTAAGTTAGGTTAGTTAAGTTTCAGGGTATAGGTTAGCCAGCCGCAGAGGTTAGGTTTAGGTTAGGTCTAGTTTTAGGTTCCTGACCGCAGGCGTTAGGTAAGGTTAGGTTAGGTTAGGTTAGGTTAGGTAGTAAGAGTTTACTTTAGGTAGGGTTTAGTAGGTAGTTAAGTTAGGTAGGTTAAGTGTCTTTCGTTGGATTCCTTAGGAAACGTCAATAGTTGATTAAACGACAATGAATTTGCTGTGTCACTTATTATCTTTGGCAGCAAATCGTGTATCGTTTATATACTTCACAATGCAGTTTGTAGAGGCTTAGGCATGTCAGGATATGAGGTCTTCAATCTGTGTGAACATTCAATACTTGTAACTCCTGTGTTCTTACCGTTATACCGTTGTGCCGTTTTACCGTTGTACCGTTGCAAGTTAAATTATTATTTATTATATTTATGTATATTTCACTCATCTTAAATTCATAATCCTAAAATATGACTTTCATTTTGAATCAAAAGTGCTACCGAAGTTCTGGTCCTTATTTCGCAAGGGTATATGCCGTCCCTCCAGACAGACAAAATAGTGCCCTTCAGGTCATCACGAGGTTAAGGCAAAGGAAACACTCGCAATGAGAATTTGTGATACTCTCCCAACTACTGATGGGAAGTAAAAAGTGGAAATAAACTCCAAGTGAGCTCGCCATATCTTCTAATCATTCTGTGCCGCCCGTAATGGAGGGTGAACTAAAATTTCAGCGAAGGGAGATGGAAATCTCTATAATCAAACAGATTCCCAATCAACTTCTTCTTGCAAGGGAGATTAATAAAATTCTTTCCATTTTGTCTTTGCTTGGATGGCAATTGTGAGAAGATTACTATTATTTCTTTATTTTTGTTATTATTATTTACATTTAAACATTTGAACCATTTAGCGATGTACATAAAATAACACTCTTCAATATATATTGCTCATGGGTAAAAATAAAGAGGTTAACTTGATATATTATATTATATATAATATATATATTATATATATATAATATATTATATATTATATATAAGATATAGTTACTCATAGTTAAAAGAAAGAGGTTAACTTTATAATATTATATATATATATAATATATTATATATTTATTTATAATATAATATATATAAATAATTATAGAGATTATATAGATACCTATATAATATATACTAGATAGTTTATAGAGTACATATATATAGATGGAACAATAGTACTACATGTAGATATAAAGATATATAAGTCATGTATTATTACTTATATTTAATATATATATGATATATTATTATATGTGATATAGTATATATATATATATATATATATATATTAATTATTAATATATATACTATATATAATATATATATATTATTATATATATATAATATCTAATATAATATATATGTATAAGTTATATATAATATATATAGCTAATACATATCAATCAGAGGGAACTCCTGCACTCGTGCTACTCGTGCTCAGCACGAGTGTAACATTATTAGAAACGATCTATTTTTGCAAATGTGTTCATAGATGTATATGATAACGTACCGAGGGCTTGAAGTTTGGTCAAAATAATGGAAAAGTATTACATAATAAATATAAAAAGATTGTGCAAAATTTAAAACGGAAAAATGTTAAAGAATAAACCGGTTTTAATAACGCTTGTAAGACCCATATAAAAAATAGCTGCAGTTAATGCCCAAATCGAATGGCGGAGATGTGGTCTGTGAATTTAGGTACAATTTTTTTTAGTAAATAAACTATGGTTTATAAATAATATGTTTAAACACAATTCATAAAAATTAAATTTTCCATAACAAAGAAATTTAATTTAAAACAAATCTCAACAACTTTTAATTCAACACTGAAAAATAATGGAACGGAAAGAGTGACCTTTAAATAAAATCATGGAATTAAAGTTAATCATGGAATCAACGTTATAGAAAACATTTTAGGAAGAATTACGTATTTAGAACGGAAGAAGCTCAAGTTATTTAAATTAATATATAGATAGTATAATATAATAATATTATAATAATACTAATATATATATATATATATATATTTATAATATATATATATATATATATATATATATATATAGATATATATATATATTATAGTATACTTATTCTAAAATCAGCGGTGTCCCGCGATGGAGAGGTGGGTCCATCGCCGAATGTAGTTTATATACTCCTGCGACCAGTTCATGGGAAGAAGTAAAATTGGCAGAAGATGGTTCCCAGCCTTAATAACCATGCGAAAGATATATTTATATTCCACCAACTAATGCATCGAAATTCTTCCAACTAGACCAGGAAAAGCTCACTTACAACAGTCCTGTATTATGCTGTGGTTTATAAGTCCAAATTATGTTTTTCTTGCATTAGGTGTAAAGAAAGAACTGAAGGATAATTTTGCCGCTCCTCATCTAAATTATTTCTGATAATGAATTTATTATTTCAATATTTTATTATTTAAAAATAGGAAAAAAAAACACGCTAAAGAAAGAAAACCAATTTAAGTAAATATATTTTTTAGGATTATATTAATGCATGTGTTTTTATTTGTTTAAACCATTGGTTTTTTTATTGTTGTTATAAAACCAGGGTTTAAACCACAGGGTTGTAAAACTAAACATGGTTATAAATCCATCCCAGCCCTATATATATATAATGAAGTAAATAAGATTATATATATATATACAATATAGTATATAGAATATATATAATATAATATATATATTACTATGTATATAATATATGTTATATATATAATTATATATTAATAAAAGATTATGTATATATATAATTATAATATATAGCATATAATATTATTATTATACAATTAGATATATATATAATTATACTATATAAATATAAATAAATATATAAATATATATATATTATTATACCATTATTATATTATTATATAGATATATAGTTATAGATATATATACGATAATATGAATATATATATAAGTATTGTATTGTATATATATATATATATTATAATATAGTGTATAGAATTAAATATATATAATAAATATATAATAAAATATATATAGAGGTATATATATAATATATATAGGATATAGTAGTAGGATATATAATATAATATATATATATATATAAATATAATTAATATATAAATATTATATATATATATATATAATATTATATATAATATATTATATAATATATATAGTATATTATATATATATATATATATATATTATATACTATAATATATATATATATATAATAAGTTATATATTCTAATGACGCTATAGGCTCTTGTTGATTATCAGCTTCCAAGTTAGCTTAAGCCGAATTTTATTTGTAACCTACTAAAGCGAACACAATGATACACCAACGCTCCATAGACGTTAAGAGAGATTGAACTTTTTTTTCTCAATTGCAGGTAGGTTATGAAACAATAGAAATTAAATAAATTACTTTTTTTTGTAAAGATCACACAACGAAAGTTAAAAGAGAATGGACTAATATTTTTCGAAGAAATTTTGTTTTTTAGTCTCTTTTTTTTGTAAAATAAAACGACACAAAAACAAAAAAGATTGGACAAATCCTAGTAACGTACGTTTTTGACTAAATTTCTGACACCTTTTCAATACACTTTTATCACAACCTAGGCTTAAAGATTGTTGTAAGGCTTAAACGACTTGATATCGCGATATGGAATTTTTCTGTAAAGAAAAGGCATTCTTTTTTCGTTAGATGAAAATTCAATATTAACCTTAGCTCGGAAGAAACGTTTTGGATAGTGTGAAACAATTAATTAAATATTTAGATATTAATTAATAATAATATAATAATATAATATAATAATAAATAATAATAATAATAATAATAATAATAATAAATACATAATAATCTAAATAATAATAATGAAATAATAATAATAAATAATTAAAATAATTAACAAATAATAATATAAAAATAATAAATAATAATAAATAATAAATAATAATAATAAATAATAAGTAATAAGTAATTAATATAGATAATTAATAATAAATAATAATAAATAATAATAGATAATAATTGTGAGGTTGATAGGCTGATGAGGATGAGTATGGATGAATTTTATGTCGAATAATAAAATATAAATAATGATGACCAAAGAATAAATATATAAATAATGATGAAATAATATTATAAGAATATAATAATTTATAATAATAATACATAATAATAATAGATTAATAATATAATATAACAGTCTATTCAGGTTTGTTTAAGCAATTTTATTAGGTCAATTAACTATGCGATTTAAGTTGAGGGGTTAAGTTTCAAGGAAGGCATTATTCCATTAGGGGCTCGAGCTGGATGGAGGACAGAGGGGGGACGGAAGTCCCCCCGCTCGTCCAACCTAGAGGCCGAGAGACCCGACTCGCTTCGAGTTATCTATGCGGTCTACTCTAGGGTATACGTTAGTTTTAAATTATAAAGGGACTGTACATAATAATGATAATATTATAGACGTATGTAGAAATATACATGCTAAATATATATATATATATATATATATATATATATATATTATAATATATAATACTATATAATATATATATATATATATATATAATATATATATATTTATATATATATATAGATATATTATATTATATATATACGTAATTATCCAAAAATATTTCCACTTTTTTAAAAAATATGTTAATATGCTGTGATTGTTAATTAATTATTTAAATATTGTTTGTATTTTTTGAATCATGTCCGTTACACTTAAATTCATTGTTAGTATCATATACAAGCAATATTAAAAAAAAAAAAAAAAAAAAAAAAAAAAAAAAAAAGGTGACGAGAGAGTCATAAAACAAAACAGGTTCCTAAATATATTTTGAAGCATGCCGTTATCACTTAAATTGATTGCATTGTTAGTATCATATATTGGCAATATATGAAAAAAAAAAAAAAATCAAATCTGACGGAGTAAATGATGGAACGATTTATGCATGTCTCTAGCAACATTTTAGTACTTTTTATGTTCAGAAATTGCAGTTTTTTTTTTTTGTTTTTTTTTTTTAAACAATGACATAGTTAAAAATAAATAATGAATATAAAACATACAAATGTTTTCTAAACTCTCTATATTTTAAATTTAGTTCTTGATGTTTGTTAATATTTTAGATTGTATGAATGAAGTATAATTATTAAAGTGTTACCAACTGTGATTTTAAGCATTTTCACTTCACTTTTATAGAAATGTGTGTCGAATTCATACAATCAACCCTATGTATATGAAGGGGAAGCTGGAAATCAACATGATGCCGAATTAAGCCTATATATAAATTATCCTCTGACACAAGATATAATCATCCGCTATAAGTTATATCGAAAATATTATATATATATATATAGTATATATATATATGGTTATATATATAATTATATATGATATAGTATGAGAATATAATATATACTATAGATACGTATATATAGCTATTATAGTATTATCATAAAAGTATAATTATAATATTATATTATATCCCCTTTCCTATATCTCTACGTGTTTATATTTTTGAAGCATGCATTGTTCTAGTGAAACGTTAAAAAAATTTGAAGAGTCTGGAGAGGAGTTATCGCATTATCCAGAATTATTTGAACAGATACACTAAAAGCGAACTATTCTGAGAAAATGGCATTACCACATTATTTCAACATCAGGGACAATATCATGATACTATATACTATATAGTAGTATACTAATATATAATAATTAATAGTGGTAACTAATACATATTCATATCAAGATGTGGTAGGAGTTAGGGAGGGATATTGGTTAGACTGATATCGAGTATATATAATATTATATAATATTATAATATATATATTTATACTATATATATATAAAATATATATTTATAATGATATATTAATATATATATACCCGTATCATTAATTCGAATACCAAATATATGAATATATATATTATATGATATACGTAAGTATATATATAATATATATATATATATATATATTTACTATAATATAAGTATATATATAGTATATATAGTAATATATATATAGTAATATATATATTATGATATATATTATATTTATTGATGTAATATAGGTAGCCCTACTACTATAGTATATATATAAGAGGTATATATTTATACCGGTATATATATAAATATAATATAAATATACCATAATTGCGGATATATATAATATATATATAGATATATAAGTATATATATATATCATTTAAATAGGTATATATATATAAATAAATAGTATTAGATATATTATATATACTATATATATATATATATTATTAAATATATATATATAATATATATATACTAACCGATACATATATAGAAATGATACTTATAGAACTATAATATATAGATCATATATACATATATAATGGATATAATATAATAATATATATATATATAAATTATATATATTATATAAACAATATATATATATATATATATAATTATTATATCAGTACAATAAATATATAATATATAAAGTAAATATCTGTAAGTAATAGATATATATATTATATAAATTGGTTAGATATATATATATATATATATATAGTATATAGCTATATTTATATAAGATATATTAAAGATATATAAATAAAGTATAGAGTAATATAATACTATAAAATACTAGTACTATACGTAGGATACTAATATAGTAATATTAAGAAGTATACTATATATATATGAGTATAGTATCGTGTACAGCGCAGTATATATATATATATATATATATATATATATATATGCCACTACAATAAAAAGCTGTCCAAATCTACTCTCTTCTTCATCTTGAGCGTTTTGGAGAATTCCTTGTATGTAGGTATCCTTATGTATGGTTCAATGAAGACACCGGCCTTGATCTTTGCCTTTAAACAGCCTAGACTAATTCTTGAATGTACTACTTGAAGCCTGCAGGTTTCTATTACAGAGCTGTGACAAACGGTACCCTCCCCAATTTTGTGAGCTGTAGTGGTACTAACACTTTCCGAAGGACTATCAGGAGCACAAACTTGATGCTACGTCTCTCGCAAAGAGCTCCATCTGCTTTTGTTAATTCTATTTGGTCAGAATGAGCCTAGATTCAGAAACATTGTTCACTAAAAATAGTATCGTGTATAATTTTTCACGGTTAGTAAAGGTCTTGGATGTAGTTGTTTTCATTTCTGATGCGCATGAGTTGGCCAAGGGAAGATGCAAGAACTTGCTTCAGTTCTGGATAAGTCTGTCACGGTAAAGGGCTTGTATTAACTCATTCGAAGGTCACATATAATTGGCGCGCAATACCAATAGAATATCCCACAAGGTTGTGACAACATCCAGAACCCTTCTTGACTGGTGAAAAAACTGGAAAACCAATGTAACGCTTTCTCCGAATGTGACTTGTACACTTCTTATATGAACTATTTCCAAATGTAGAGCTAAAATTATTTGAGAGGTTTGTGCAGACTTAGGTGTGGTGATCAAGTTCAATTGAGGTCTTTTGGTTAGTACTAATTTTATCCTCTCCTCACGCTGGTAACTTGCGTAAAAAAATTAGTAATTCGGGATCTAAAACGTCTTCCTTCAAATCTGATATGTTGCCCTCCTTTTCAAAACAAATTCTCTATTACCTCAGGAGTGTGTTCTTAGAGTTTACGGCATTGTGGCAAGTAGGCTTTGTACTCTCCTGCAGAAAAAACAAAATGAGGTTGTGGTTATGAAAATGATAAATTTTCTTCGTCAATTTTCGCAGCATATTTTATTTATAATATATATTTCAATAATATTAAAACGAAGTTGATTCCAAATTTTAAAAAGGTTAATTTAAATTTTTTTTTAAATTTGAAAAATTGGAATAAAATTAAAACATAATTCTTCAATCTCTAAGCCAGAAAGAATTGATCATCTTTACTTTCAAGGTTTTCAACCCCAGGTAAAATGAAGTGCTCAAAGTTTCTCTTGATAACTAAAAAACATGCCGATATGTACATGTGGTTTTACACACAATTAATCAAGATAGTTGGTCGCAAGAGGTTCTTTTCAGAAAACTGAGTGACAGAAGGCCGGACAGTGAGAGCTGACTGACAGCGTCTACAAAAAATACCCGGATATGAGAGAAAAAATAAAAAATAAAGAAATAAAAAAAAGCTGGTATATATAGGATCTCTACATCGAATGCAATATAAATACAAGGACCTAACCCAACCTAAAATTAAATGACCTACACTAAGCAATAACCTCTAACCTAAACCTAATACCTAAAACCCTAACCTAACACATAACCTAACCATAAACCTAACCATAAACCTTACCTAACCATAACAATACTACAGACAAAACAATACATATAAAAAAAATTTAACTGGAAACATTAACCTTAACTTAACTTAAACTTAACTTACTTAATCTTATACTTAAACTGATAAATGCTACTTGTGAGGATTGCCTTATAACTTACTTAACTTAACTGAAACTAAACCCTGCGGCGGGCTACGGAAAATGAATTAACTTTTGAAACTGTCGTGATTCGACGATCTGTGACCTGCTAGAACCATATTTCAATGCTCCACATTTGAAGATAATCCCAATTATTCAGATTATCTTATCTTGAGTAAAAAATGATGGGCGGAGGAAATAACAGGAAAAAAATCCCCCTACTTCGCTCTGCAATGTTATGAACCCATTCAAAAATATACAGACATGAATCCATTAAGGAAAGAGAACCACTTATTTGAGGAGGCTCCCGGACCGCGCTATTAAGAGGAAGAGGGGTGTATGTTTCAAATACCCAGGAAGAAGAGATAAGTATGGATGAGAGAACCACAAGCGTGATAACAAACATAATAATTGAACTTGTACCCTATAGAACGTTATTATCATAAAAAATTCATATCAGTTTCTAGGAGAAAAAAGAATTACTGGAAAGCTATAGGGAAGAAGTAAATATGGGTATGGCTACCCAGCACTAAATCTACAACAATTTCGCCCCTTCCCCCCAAAAAACAGAATAGAAACAAAAAATTGAAGAATATCAATATCCCGGTTAGAAAAACAATTATTAAGAGTTTTAAATACTTCATTAGTGACATCAACAATTGGGGGCCAATACACTAACATAACCCACAAAGAATGAGAAAGGGAGAAAAGGTTTGGCTATGAAACACTACTTATATACTTGTTAAGTGAATAAGATGTAATGAAAGAAGATTCCCAAAAATGAAGATCATTTGAAATTAAATTATATAAAAGGTATGGCCAATTTAAAATAGATTACATCAAGGTGATAGTGGTGAAGGGAGGAAGAAAGTGGGAGTGTGTGTGTGTAAGTGATGTGCATGTGTGTGTGTGTAGTGGCCAACAAAAAGTGGAGGAATAAGGTGGGCAAGCGCAGTGTGTGTGATTGATGAGTAAAGGGAAAGGAATGCTCGTGAGTAATGTGAGAAAGGGTGTGAGGAGATCGATGGGTCGCTACCGTTCTCCTATTGCTGAGACAGGGAGCAGCAATTGCAGATTAGTTTTTTAATCTACATGATATATGAAAGTTGAGCAATGCAGGATGTGTCATACTTGAACATTCATAATGCGTGGTCTGCGTGATTGGTGT